>JAUZST010009505.1:0-12945 GCA_034779995.1 Parotocinclus haroldoi | reverse complement strand
TGTGTGTGTGTGTGTGTGTGTGTGTGTGTGTGTGTGTGTGTGTGTGTCTGTGTGTGTGTGTGTGTGTGTGTGTGTGTCTGTGTGTGTGTGTGTGTGTGTGTGTGTGTCTGTGTGTGTGATATAGATGTAGACGAGTGTCAGCAGTTGACAGAGCTGTGTGATGGTGTCGGACAGTGTGTGAATAACATCGGATCATACCAATGTCACTGTCTCCCGGGTTACAGACAGGTCAACGGCACCCGTTGCCGAGGTAACGCTCTTCCAGCCCTCTTTTATCTTCTGATCTGTCTTCCTTCTTTCCTCTGATCCTCCTTATAATCTCCCGTCCTTCTGATTTTCCATCTTCCATCGTTTTAATCTTCAGCTGTCCTTCCATCTGATGTTGTTCTTTCTCGTCCTAATTTATCTGATCTTAATCCCTTAATCCCGATCTTCCATCTAATCGTCCTTCTGATCTCCCTCCTTTGGATTTCTAAAACATAACCTTTTGTCCAATCTTGCTTCTGATCTTCTTACCTTTATCAGGATCCTTCTGATCTTCCTTCCTTCCGTCCAAAACACAGCTTTCTGTTCAACCTCCCTTCCGATCTTCCATCTAATCTTCCTTCTGATCTCCCTCCTTCTTATTTGATGTTCATTCGTTCTTCATTATGGTCTTCCTTCCTTCTGATCTTCCTTTCGGTCTTGCTTTCTTCTTTCAGATCTTATTTCCTTCTGACCGTCCTTCCTTCTAAAACATATCCCTTTGTCCAATCTTCCCTCTGATCTTCCCTCTTCCGATTTTTCTTCCTCTTGGGCTTCCTTCCTTCTTTCGGTTCTTCATCCCTTCCTTCCTTCCTTCTAATCTTCCTTCCTTCAGATCAGATCTTCTTGGTTTCTGATCTTTACCCTTACCGTCTTTGTTACTTCCCCCCCTGACCTTCTTTCAGACTTTTCTAGGGTTTTCTCTTTTCAAGATCTTCCTTTTCTCTCACCCTCTGTGTTCCTGCCGGCCGTCCTTTCTTTCTTCCGACCTTCATTCCTTATCAAAACTGGACCATCTCCAGATCTCTATCTGATCTGATCTATCTCTATCTGAACGTCCTTATCTTGTTCTTTGTTTGGGCCTTTTGCCTTTGTGACAGCAGGAAAGCCCGGGGGCTGAATTCTGTGTGCGATTTGTTGTGTGTTTATTTGATTGTGTAGACGTCGATGAGTGTGTAGAGGAGTTCGATTTGAAGCCGCACAGCGTGGAGTGTGTGAACACCGAAGGATCGTATTACTTCATCTGTGAATCCGGGTACACCTGGATACAAGATCCACCCGCCTGTGAGGGTGAGCATGCACACACACACACACACACACACACACACACACACACACTTGACAGTGATAGAGATGGTGAAAGGCGAGTGCAGGAGCTGTAATGTGTTTCACATTCGTTCTGCTCTTGTTTTTCTCCTACAGTAAAAGAGAAGTTACAGTTACAGCCTCTGTCTAGACAAAGAATATGATCCAGATCTGTGTGTGTGTGTGTGTGTGTGTGTGTGTGTGTGTGTGTGTGCGCGCAGATGTAGATGAATGCACCCTGAACAGGACTTTGTGCCAGAACGGTGTGTGTCACAACACCTTGGGTTCGTTTACCTGCCAGTGTGATCGAGGATACAAGGAAACTGAGAGCAGCTGTGTGGGTAAGTATTACGAAATGACGTTATTATTTATAATAAAAATAATAATAATAATTACGATAATATGACAATGATAATAATAAGCTAAAAAAAAACACACAAAAAAAAAAACCGTGATAAAATAAACGATGACACGAAGTATTAATAATAACAGGTCAAAAGGTTTTTAATAATAATAATAATGATTATATTTATTCATGTTAATAATTGTATTAATTATTTTAATTAGTGGTATTAATATTAAGTACTATGAATAGTAATGCCAAAAGCAAAACGAAATATTCATAACAATAATAGTAAGAATGCAGTTCATAAATATAAACGGTAATATGGATATTAATAATATGAATAATAATATAGTTAATACTATAATAATCAGTAATACTATTAATATTACGACTAATAAAAATGATCATGCTTGCATTGTTAATACCAATAATACCAATAGTAATGTTAATAACGATTGAAAATTAATACTATAAAAATGAATCAAATGAATAACAATAATACTAAAGGTAATACTAACAGTACTGGTAATAATATAAATGTTGGTGCTTAAAAATTATTACCAGTAAAGTGGCAATAATAATCATACTAAAAATACTGACTACACTACTAAAAATGAAAACGGTAATGCAATGTTTTAATACTAAATAGCATGAATGATAATAAATAGCAAAATCATGCTAGCAATGTTAATAATTAATACCAAATCATTTCCAAAACAATACTAAAGATTAGTACTAGCAATCCTCATAACAACAGTGATAGTAATTATAACAAATAAAAATTTGAACTAAATGCCACTGCTAGTTATAATAGTAACAATAGCTATTTATTATAATAATATTATTATAGAATTATAATGATACAATTGTAGTAATAAACGATTCTTTGTTTTATGTTTATAAATATTGTGTTATTAATAATCATAGTGATACAATAATGTTAGTAAAAAATTATAATGTGTCAAACTTTTGTTTGCGAATTTTACGCAAACCTCTATAATAATGGATTTTTGACTTTCATGGCTTTAATATCGCTTAAATATACATTGATGTTTTTCTAATAAAACTCTTTAATTCATTATTAATGGCAAAACTCATGAATCATTGGAAGTGCTAAGGTGTGTGTGGGGTCTGCGTGTTCCTCCCCGTGTCTGCGTGGGTTTACTCCGGGTACTCCGGTTTCCTCCCGCAGTCCGAAGGCATGCGTGTTAGGTTAACCGGTGTCTCTAAAGTGGCCCTTAGTGTGTGTGACTGCAAGGCAAACCCCCTTTTTGTTTCTCGGTTTGCTGTAGATATGAACGAGTGTGAGCTGCTGAGCAAAGTGTGTGGTGAAGCGCTGTGTGAGAACATCCCTGGATCCTTTGTGTGTGTGTGTCCGGACGGGCTTGAGTTCGACCGGATGACGGCCAAGTGTAACCCTCTTAACGGTAACGTTTTGGTTTTTTTGGGGGTTTTTTTGCGAGTACTTATTAACCGCTAACCCGGGGTGCTCACTACTTACGGGACCTTTTATGATTCGTGATATGACATTTAGTTTAGAATCGCTCTAGTGAGCCAACCCGCTGTTTCTGTGGGTCCGCGGTTTGGTATGTTCTCCCAGAGTTCCAAACGACGTGCCGTGCGCTCTTCCTGTGCAGGCCTGTCCGCCGAGAGGAAAGAGTGTTACCACAACCTGAGCGATGAGAACCTGTGCGAGAACGTCCTGGCCAGCAACGTCACCATCAAGGAGTGCTGCTGTACGCTCGGGGCAGGGTGGGGCGACAACTGCGAGGTGTTCCCCTGTCCCGTACAGGGCACAGGTACGATTCTACGTCCCGTACGAAACCGCTCAGACCTTTTCATGCAGCGCGCCTCGGACCAAGCCGTGTGGTCTTTACCCGGGAGCAGCCTTCTTTCGAAGAAATGATATTGTTGTTTGGGATCACGTGAGCCAGCGGTGTGTATATTTGTGTGTTGTGTGTTTACGATAGATCAGTTCTCGCAGATGTGCCTGTCTGGTCCAGGGAACGATCTGAAAGGGGAATCCAGCGCTGTGGATGGTTTGTGTATATATATATACTATAGATGTGTGTGAGTGTGTGAGTGTGTGTGTGTGTGTGTGGGGGGGGGGATTGTGTTGGGATGTATGTGGACGTTTTGTGTGTCGGTGTGTGGGCAGGTATGGACGTTGTGTGTGTGTGTTTGTGGACCGGTGTGTATGTATATGGACGTTTGTGTGTATGTGATGCTCGGACAAGTATGTGTATATAGAGTGTTTGTGTGTGTGTGTGTGTGTGTGTGTGTGTGTGTGTGTGTGTGTGTGTGTGTGTGTGTGTGTGTGTGTGTGTGTGTATGGATGTTTGCGTGTATGTGATGCTTGGACAAGTATGTGTATATAGAGAGTGTGTGTGTGTGTGTGTGTGTGTGTACATAGACAAATAGATATGGGCAAACTATTGTGATAAATATCTTATGTGTGTGTTTGTGTACAGAAATGTGTGGGCATATATGGTTGTGTGCATGTGTAGAAGGGCAAATGTTTGTGGTGTGTGTGTGTGTGTGTGGGAATGTTTATGGATGTGTGCATATGTCTGGACAAGTGTGGGTATTTATGGATCTAGTGCGTGTGCGTGTGCGTGCGTGTGCGTGTGTGTGTGTGTGTGTGTGCGTGTGTGTGTGTGTGAGATGGCGAGTGGGCTTTTCTTTCATGTGGATGTGTATATAATGTGTAATTCAAATATTGCTGTATCTCTGACATGTGTTTGTGTGTGTGTGTGTGTGTGTGTGCGTGTGTGTGTGTGTGTGTGCGCGCTAGACTTTGATGAGTGTGTCCTCTTCAGTGATGAAATCTGTAGAGACGGCTTCTGCCTAAACACCCAGGGAGGTTATGAGTGTTACTGTAAAGCTGGATTTTATTACGATGAGCTTCGACTGCGCTGTGTCGGTGAGCCGAGAGACTAACATACAGCCGACACCCTAACCAACTACAGTGTCCACATACTTATGTGCTGTGTGTCTGAGGTTACAGGGTGACGTTCTGGGTGGAGAATGCACCAATAACAACCCAGGCCACAGTACACACACACACACACACACACACACACTTGGTCTGAGGCGTACCACACTGACTGTGCCAACACATCTGCCAGCCTTGATAGAAGACAAACGTGTGTGCGTGCGTGTGTGCGTGTATGTGTGCGTGTGTGTGCGTGCGTGTGTGCGTGTATGTGTGCGTGCGTGTGTGTCCTCTCTGTTTCCAGACACAGATGAGTGTATGGACGAGTTACACTGCATTGATGGACAGTGTTTAAACACTCATGGCTCGTATCAGTGTTTCTGTTCTCCCCCCATGGTGCTCGATTCAGCCAGCAGACGCTGCATTTTCCCAGACATGGCAGGTAAATCTCCCCCCCCCCCCTCCTCCCCAAACTCCTCCATCCACCCCAAACCCTCATCTAATCAATCAGTTTTATACCCGAAATCCCTGAAGTTCACGTAACTACACCTTTAAGCTATGATCTGTGCATTTTACATCCTAACCCGTAATTTTTTCGTCTAGAAACTGCACTTTGCACACGTCACTGCTCTGCATTTTTACGCCATGAACGCTAGATTTTACCTACCACACCTTTAACGTATCAGCTTTCCTTTCACACCCAATCTCCATATTTTACAGACCACACCTTTAATTTATATTCTGTCTTTTACAACCAGTCCCTGAAACTTAACATATCACACCTTTAATTTATAATCTGTATTTTTTTGCATCAAATCCCTTAATGTTACAAATCGCACCTTTAATTTATAACCTGTCCTTTTTAATTGAATTTATATTCTGTCTTTTACACCCAGTCCCTAAATTTAACAGACCACACCTTTAATTTATATTATATTCTGTCTTTTACACCCAGTCCCTAAATTTAACTTACCGCACCTTTAATTTATAAGCTGCTCCTTTTACACCCAGTCCCTAAATTTTGCATACTAAACCTTTAATGTATAAACTAGAGACATAATCTCTAAATTTTACATACCACACCTTTAAGCTGTCTCTTTTAAACCTTTTACAGGCTGCATCTTTCACCTTGAAATAGTTTCCCCTGAATTTTACACTCAGCACATTTAAACTACGAGCCGTAATCTCGACCTTCTTTCCTTTAAAACGTGCAGCCTTTCATTTAAAACCTGATCGCTCAATTTAACTTTCATTTTGTGTGTGTGTGTGTGTGTGTGTTGCAGCGCACAGGGAGTACGGTGAGCTGAGTGAGCACAGGGAGCACAGGGAGCACAGGGAGCACAGGGAGCACAGGGAGCAGAGTGTGTTCCAGAATATTTGTTGGGAGCGAGTCTCTCCGAACAGCATCTGCATAAACCCGCTGAGTGAAAGAGAGACCACGTATGCGGAGTGCTGCTGTCTGTATGGCGAGGCATGGGGCATGGACTGTGCCCTGTGCCCACACAGGCATTCGGGTACACATAAACAAGCCAATTATGTTCTGTGACCTTATAGGGACACTAGTGGGTCAGAAAAGGTGCCCAGACTTTTGCTTATTAATAATAAACGTTGGATTTGAAATCTCTCTCTTTCTCTGTAGAGGATTACGCCGCCATGTGTAACACTCAGCTGTTCAGTTCAGGCAGAAGGGAGTACGGTCGTGACGCTTTGGTGGCCGGGCCCGTCCACCAGTACGGGGTCGACCTGGACTACGTCCCCCGTCCTCTGGACCCTAATCCGAACTTCTACGAAGACTATGAGGATAGTCACAGTAAGTTCTTACCCGGAGCTCTTAGCTTCAGCAGGACGCTCTGCTTTTCTGCCTTGCGTAATCACAACCATTCATACAGCATGTTTTATGACGCTGTAAACTCGTTCTCGCGCGGTCGTGCCCGTCTTTTTTTTATTTTTTTGGATCGTTTACAGTTCTTTGTCGCCATCATGTGGTCACTTGTTGAACTGAGACACTGCGTGAGCTGGGAGGAGGACGTTTTAACAAAAACAATGCGTTTAGACGCGCAGAAAGTAAAGGCTCTAATGGCCTAAACGAGCAGGCATGAGTTGACAGTGGAAAAGAGAAACTCCCTAAGATGCAAAACAAGCCCTGATTGCTGATTCAAACCGCGAAGGACTCTCTGTTGTGACTTCGGTTCACTGATTCAAACACTGATCTGGAATGAAATGAATCTTGGAGAGTCACTCTGAACTAAAAAGGGATGACTCTTGGATCTGAATGAACGATTCACTGATTCAAACACCCTGAACTAGAGACAAATGACTCTTGGTCCTGAATGAACGATTCACTGATTCATATTATTTAATCGTCCTAAACTAGAGACGAATGAACGACTCTTTGATCCTTGGTGCTACTTAAAAAAATCTGAGGATCACAGAGGGGTGAAACGAGTCATTCATTCATTACGTGTTTTGCATTTTGTGTGTGTGCGTGTGTGTGTGTGTGCGTGTGTGCGTGTGTGTGCGTGTGTGTGTGTGTGTGTGGTGTGTGCGTGTGTGTGCTAGCGGGACGTTCGGAAGCATTCGAGGGACTACGAGCGGAGGAGTGCGGAGTGTTAAACGGCTGTGAGAACGGACGGTGTGTGAGGGTGCAGAAGGGCTACACCTGCGACTGTTTCGACGGATACACACTCGACATGTCGCGGATGGCCTGCGTCGGTGAGAGAGTGTGTGATCAGAATTTGAAAAGCGATACAAAAGTCGCCTGTTCTTAATCCTTTTTACGTTGTGATTTTCCGTTTCTTTTTTTTTTTTCCTTTTTTTTTTTTGTAGACGTGAACGAATGCTCGGAGCTGAACAAGCGAATGTCTTTGTGCCGGAATGCAAAGTGCATCAACACACCCGGATCTTATAAATGCCAGTGTTTACCCGGATACACGGCCTCTGGGCAGCCCAACTACTGCGTGCCCAGCGCCGGCACCTCCACCGAGTGACCGCCAGGGGGCGCCGCACGCTCTGAAACACATACACGTACACTTATTTAATCAAAAAAAAAGCCCATATAATCTGCACTGTATTATAAGAAATACGCACACACACACTCACACAGACACACACCCCACATACACAGACACACACACACACACAACACAACACAATCTACTTGAGATGAAGATGAATCTAATACGACATGTTGCCGAGAGAAAACAACTGTATAAAATTGTTTATTGTCTATTTTCTGCTCTTAGAAGGATTTTTTTTTTAAATGTGCGAGTAGGAAGACAAACCCTACGAACTGAAAACTGGGCGATAAACCAGCCTTTATTTACCCAGTGTGTATTTACTGAATATTATTTATTATTGTATAAATAGTATTCAGCCTCTCTTCTCTTTTCTCGTACCCACTCCTTTTCTCCTTGCATCCTGGGTTCACCCCGAACACGTACGGCTGACGTTTTTCACCACAACCATTTCAATGCACAGACGTTTTTGTCCAAAAAAAAAAAAGTGTCCTTAAAATCCCAAATGTCGCCAAGTCCGTGGTGTAACGTCCGCCCTCAGGCGCGTGGCTCGTCCCAATCGCTAGGATTTGATTGTTTATGTTTACGAAACCCAAAAAACATACATACAGAGAAACAAGAGACTCAAGATAAGATCGAGATCGTTCCAGGCCAATTCTGCACTAAATCACGTGCAGGTTTCTGTGTTTGAGACGAAGTAAAGAGTCAAAGTTTGAGCGTTTAATGAAACCAAAAGTCATTTTAAAAGCGCGAGGTCAGGAAATAAACGAATAAACGCGACGTGCTTAAAATACAACACGTAATAAATTAGCCTTCAGGACTAAATATAAGCACGCATGTCTTTGGACCGGGGGAGGAAACCGGAGTACCCGGAGTAAACCCACTCGGACACGGGGAGGACCCATACCGCCCGACGCTGGGATCGAACCCCGGGGTTTGGGAGAGGAAACTCTACAGTTAATAACCACTACAAAGGGGGTACTTCAAAAATAAAATGGACCTCTATTAGTAACAAACACACTTCCTAGAGAAGTACACTAGCGTTTGGGACGGAGCCGATGCAGCTTCTGTAACGTTAGCCGACTTGGATCATTGCGTTTTGTATTAATGTTTAAAAAAACCTGGTCCATTAGACAGTCCTGTCTTTTAGATTTCTGTTTTTTTTTTCCCGATCTGAGATCAGACCCCGGTGTTTAATAAAACGTTTCTGCTTTTAGCAAGGCGAGGTTCAAACTCTAGACTCTAGATCGGATTCGGATTCCAGCTCTGCGTTTACAATAGAAAAGGCTCTGATCCGAGGATAAATGAAGCTAAATAAATCCTCTGGGACGTTCTAGATGAGCAAAAAAACCCCCATGATTTTACCTTTAAAATACAGAGCGACGGTACAGCGAGACGGCTAATCGCTAGCCAGCGAAGCCCTGTGCTAGCTTTGTCTAGCTATGTCCGTTAAACATTCGAGCGAACGGCGCTTAAACGAAATCCGTCGACAGCCTCGAGACGTCCCTCCGTATCGAGTGTCGCCTAAAAACGTTCTGCCGCCGCCGGAATCACGCAGGCTTGCGTAGTTAAAGGTGGACCTTAGCGCTTAGCTTTTAGCTTCCTTGCAAATACGAAGTGCCTTCGTCCGCGTTTCGTAAAGAACCCGATATTTTTGATAGAAAATAAAAAATAAAAAATCGTCGCCAGGTTGCAAAGCTGCTATGAAACAGCCGTGGGATTTGTATTTTTAATTTTTTATTTTTCACCTCTTTTTTTTTTTTTTGTACAATGTAAACAGAAGAGTTTGCTAAACAGTTTGGTGTATTTGTAATTTGTACATGAATTTAAAAAAGGCTCTTGTATTTTGCTCCATATAATAATGTATATGAATAAATCCGAATAAATCACAACCGGGGACATGTAGAGTCGCATCTTTATTACCTCGGGAATGCTCCTGTTTAACAGCCACGCCTTTTTTTTTCTTCTCTTTTCTCAGCTTTAACTTGCTCGTCTTCTTTTGTCTTTCTCTTTTCGTTTCATGCCTGCTTTCTCGGTTTTGCATGTTCTTCTCTCCCCCTCTGCATCCCCCTATTTTATTATTTATATATATATTTTTTTATTTTTGTTTTGTTTTGTTTTTTGGGGTTTTTTTGTATAAATTTGTTGGTTTATTTATCAGTTTGTGTTGTTTGCTTTAAGGATTTGTTTTAATCAACTGCATTTTTTGTTTTCTATTATAATTATTATTATTATTGATATTGTGGTTATATTGTGTTTATCTAACATTTTTTGTATCTTACGTTTCAATCACTTTCCTTTTTTCCGTTTTCTTTTTGTCTTTCAGTTTTTCCACATATTTGTTTTTGTTACTTTCTTCTTGTTGTCATGTTTACTTTCTTTGCTTCTTTCTTTCATTCAGTATTTCAGATATTTGGCACCTTAAGTTGCCAGATATTTGATCCTTCTATCAGTTTTATTCTGTTTAGTTTTCTCTTTCTCTCTTTCTTTCTTTTCACATATTTGGTTTAATGTTTTGTTGTTGTTGTTGTTGTGTTTATGGTATCTTAGCAACATATACCTTAAGTTGCCAGATATTGCTTCCTTCTACAACTTTCCTGTCTGTTTCTTTCTTTCTTTCAGTTTTTCAAATATTTCTTATTTTAGATTTAGCTTGTTGTTGTTGTTGTTGTTGTGTTAATAGCACCTTAGCAACATTTTTTAAATTTTTTCATTTTCCCACTATAGCTTTCTGTCTTTGTTTCCTTATTTTCCACGTATTTGTTTTATTTTTCTGGTCTTTTCAGTATCTTAGCTATCAAATGCAACGTTCTTTTTTATCATCATTTTACCTTCTTTGCCTTTTCTTTCTGTCTTACATTGCCTTAACCCCCCTCTCTCTCACTTCCTTTTGTTCACCCTTATCATCTACATGTTTACATCCCTTTGTGGTGTGTGTGTGTGTGTGTGTGTGTGTGTGTGTGTGTGTGTGTGTTTGGAGCTTGGCAGATTGGGAATGAGGAAAGAGGAAAGAACACTGATGGAGTGACGTCCTGTGACGGGGGACGGACAAAGAGAGGAAGCAAAAGAGGAGGAGGCGAGCAAAGGGGAGTGACTGAGAGAGAGTGGTGTGTGTGTGTGTGTGTGTGTGTGTGTGTGTGTGTGTGTGTGTAGTTTATGTACCACTGTAAGGACCAAATGTCCCACAAGGATAGGAAGATCTGACATTTTTACCTCTTAAGGAAAATGTGTTTATTTGTATAAAACTTCAGCTTCCTTACTGTAGCTTAACAAGGTAAGGCTTAGGTTAGGATTAAATGGAGGCGTAGCAATAGCCATAGCCACATCATGTCAATGGAAAGTCCTCACGAGGATAGAAAGGCAAACTGTGTGTGTGTGTGTGTGTGTGTGTGTGTGGAGAGAGAGTGTGTGAGAAAGATAGGACAAAATCACATGCTCTGCTCTCACACTGCTGTTCAGCAGCGCTCTGATCTCATCTCTCTCTCTCTCTCTCTCTCTGAACACTGTGTAATCAGTGTGTGTATGTGTGTGTGTGTGTGTGTTATGTCTGGTATTGTACGAGTGTGTATGAGTGTGAGGGCGCAGATGGAGTAGCAGGTCTGGACTTTTGGACGTATGTGGATCAGCGGTAAGGTAAGAGCCTGCAAACCTGTCTGTTTTACAACTTCGATATTTTTCAAGACCTCTTGTTGACGTTTCCTAAATGTGAATGAAGCCTTTGCTCGGAATTGAAAACAATCATCTGCACCGGTGCCTTCTGCGTTACGAGGTGGTACGGCCACAAATGCAGAAAAGTTTAACATTAATGAAGCAAAGACCAAAGAAAGAGGCTGCAGCTTTGAAAATTTCTAAAATCACAACCGATTGTGCGAAGACGCCTTTTATTTTGGATAGATTGGTGAGAAAGTCTGAAATAACACTGGTTAACAGATTTTGTAATGCATGAGGTAAAAAATTCAAAATAAAAAATAAACGGCAAACACTGACACATGGTCATGTTATAGTCCTTACATCTATGTTGGCACTTGCTGGTTTGGGGGGGGGGGGGACAGCAACAGTGTCCATGTGATTATTAAATGGCTTATCACAAACTTATATATATATATATATATTTGTGTGTGAGAAATATCGTGTCGTACCATGAGATATTAACACATTGGAAGGTAAATAACCTTTTATTCGCTGTAAATGACCATTGGTGTCAAAATAACAAGGAGTCTGTTTTAATACAAATAATAGGAAAACAAAGAAACCAAATTTAGATTCACATTTTTTTTTTAAATTAACAAAACAATGCTAATGTTGTGAGATTTCAGTTCAGGGGCTCCCCGTTTTACGGTGACTTGCAACATGTCGACTTCACGACTGAAATCTGATTATAGACGCGAATTCAGCAGAAACGGTACTCTGCATATTTTAATTCGTCCTGGGTAAAGCGACGGAATTACTGTCTCACGCTCGGGTGAGGAACTTGGCAGTGCGTGACGTAGGGAGCCGAGTGACGTGGCGGGAGCGATGAACGCTGGTAACTGTAGGGAAAAAAATTCTACACTTTACTGCAAAATAAGCTTCACGCGAATGCCAAATGCAGCTCAGTGTTTTAAGCGTGCCTTAGCTACGTACACGCTAATGCTACGCTCCACAGCGCGGCAAGGCGTGACGTCTGGAGTCACGTGGTGTGAGCGATGAGCGCCGGGAAATGTAGGAAAAGCCGGTCGCGTTTGAAGCAGTTTAAATTTAGGCTATATTGTGATATGTTTTATATATTTATCACACCGGCATTTCAGGTCCAGCAGTCACGTGTCTTGCACTTTTCGCTTTCCTCAGTAATTACCCAATCAGTAGCTCATTAGAATCCGCGCTTTGATTGCTGCTGTACGTGCATGTTGGTTACAGTTTGGAGTGCTCTCTTAACTTTCCCAGATCTGTAAGTCCCCTTTTTTTTCCCTGTACATTTGGTTGACAAGTTTAACTGTTCCACCATTAGCTCCTGCTGGACTCGGTGGATTCCTTTTGTAACGCTCGCACTCGTGGCTTAAAAACGACTGCAAAAAAAAGGGTTATTGTTAGATGAATGACCTGATGGCTGCTGAAATGGAAACTTGGTCATCGCTTTGTAACCTGAACGCACCGAAGCACCAATGGGGTCAAGGTTGTGCCCCAAAATACTGTAAATCGTGTGTTTTTGTAGGTAATGAGTCACACAGCAGAAGGTTAAGATCTGTCATCCCAGAAGCAACTCATGAGAACTATTTGTGTGTGTGTGTGTGTGTGTGTGTGTGTGTGTGGTGTTCTGTGATGTCTCATTCATGATGCCACCG
>JAUZST010009504.1:0-12946 GCA_034779995.1 Parotocinclus haroldoi | reverse complement strand
TATTATTATCATCATATTTTTTGATTATATATATTATATTATTAGTACCACTATTACTAGTATTTTTTACTATTATTATTATTATTATTATTATAATTATTATTATTATTATTAGTGTATATTATCAATAATACATAATACTAGTGATGGTAATAATAATAATAATAATAATAATAATAATAATAATAATAATAATAATTAGTGTATATTATTAATAATAATAATAATTATTACCATATACTATATCATACATTATTACTAATAAAATATTATAATTATTATTAGTAGTAGTGATGATCTATTATTATTATTATTATTATAGTTATTATTATTATTAGCATTAATATTTTTTATTATTATAATCATCATTATTAATATTAATCTTATGAGAAGTAGTAGTAAAATTCATTGTTATTATTATTATTATTGTTGTTGTTGTTGTAATAATAATGAAGGTACTTCTGTTACTCTAAAATGGATCAATTGGAATGAATTTTAAAATACTACAAATAAAATGGATTATTTCTATATAATGCCTGTTTTTTTACATAATTTTTTTTACATTATATATCACTTATTCTATTTATTATTTAGCAGCATTAGCGGTAGTGCTATCGCTATGATTATTTTTAATCATGTTTACGTTTCTATTTCGTCATGACGCCGTTGTTGTAATCAGTTGTATCACCGCCATGATCTGTATTATTTTTATTTCATGTATTTTATCCTTCCTTTATCCTTTTTTCTATCGTTTCTTTCTGTTGCTGTAGGTCTATTGTATCTACTTCTATTGTTATGTGCTGTTTTTTGTTGTTGTTTTGGTAGCATTGGTAGTACCAGTAGACGGGTGGGTGTGGGTGTGGGTGTGGGTGTGTGTGTGTGGGGGGGGGGGGGGCTTGATGCACCTGGGGGTGACATTTTGGTGGGTTCTTTGTGATAGGGAAGTGGGTAATTACGAGGCGTACGCATCATTAACATCTGGCCAATCCTGCTGACGAGCCTCTGTGTGTGTGTGTGTGTGTGTGTGTGTGTGTGTGTGTGTGTGTTCTGAATAGACATCCTGGCAGGCATGCACATGGTAGTCATGATACACACACACACACACACACACAGGTGCTTTATGATCTTTAGCAGCCAAAAGGCTCATGTGGTTTAAATAAAAGGCAAACGTTCCATACATCGACCTGAACAATTTAGCCAAAGGGAGAAAAAAGCACCTGTGAATCTAAATGACTTCAATGAGTCGTTATCTGTAGCAATTAGTACGTGTGTGTTCATGTAAGAGCCTGTGTGTGTTGTGTGTTAGTATGTGTGTGTTCATGTAAGAGCCTGTGTGTGTTGTGTGTTAGTACGTGTGTGTTCGTGTAAGAGCCTGTGTGTGTTGTGTGTTAGTACGTGTGTGTTCATGTAAGAGCCTGTGTGTGTTGTGTGTTAGCATGTGTGTGTTCGTGTAAGAGCCTGTGTGAGTTGTGTGTTAGTACGTGTGTGTTCATGTATGAGCCTGTGTGTGTTAGTACGTGTGTGTTCATGTAAGAGCCTGTGTGTGTTGTGTGTTAGTACGTGTGTGTTTGTGTAAGAGCCTGTGTGTGTTGTGTGTTAGTACTTGTGTGTTTGTGTAAGAACAGGGACACTTGCCCTGCTCACTTTTTTTTAATTACCATTTTTTTATGGACTACAATACGATGACTTTGCTGTAAACGAGGTTCATGTACCTTTTAAGCTCTGTATCCCATAAAAAGTGAAAAAACGCATTTTAGAAAGGTTTGCAAACGCATTGGAAAGGAAAGACTACAATTCTGCATGGACACAAGTGTTCGGACGCTTTAAATTTCGCTCTGGCTGCCTCCTGTTTGTCTTGGTGGTTTTTGAGATCGTTGTTCTGGTTGGAAATTCAGAGAATTGGACACGATTTGGAAAGACATACCTGCCTGTGTGAGGTCTTACAGCGACCAGGAAAGCACGAGCCGTGAGAAGGACAGAACTGCCCGTAGAGCTCAGAGACAGGGTTGGGTGGAGCCACAGATCTGGAGAAGGCCTCAGAAATCCGCCGCACTGAAAGTTCACAAGAGTTCACATCGGTAAATCTTCCTTAATTCTGACGCGAATGTTCTCCAAATTTAAATCTGTGGAGAAGGGAGGTGGTCAGAGAGGGGACCAAGAACAGAGATCCAAGGCAAGATCGGAGCGGCCAGACGGAAGCCTCCCGTCGGTAAGAGAAACATGAGATTTGGCGAGATTTGAACCCTAGACCTTCTAGTCCATAATCCTGTGACCTAACCACTGAGCTACCCCAGTCAACAATCCAGCCGGAGCGGAGCTTAAGCAGTTGTGTACGGGATCAGCGTTTACCGAAACCAACTCGTGTGAAAACCTGATGATGTTTAAGGTCATATTTATTCCCCTGTACGTCAAGGTCTCCGTTTGGATGGAGAAAAGGGCCAGAGATACCTGGAGATCAGGAAGAGACAAGAGAGTGAGCTGATAGGTCTAATCCATGGCCGTCGAGGCTTAGTGACGATGCTATCTTCAGCTTCACTAAAGCCCAATGAGCTCATGTAATTTAGATTAGTAAGGGGCTTTTCCCAGCCTGGAGCTCTGCCCACCAACTCCCTCAAGCTTTCAAAGCTCAATCGACTTTCTCCTCTCAGAATGCTTTGCATCTCAATAGCCTTCCACAGCTTCTCTCTCTCTCTCTCTCTCTCTCTCTCTCTCTTTTCTTGCTCGTGTACTCTGCTGTCCTAAAAGCTCGCTTTGTGGTCATTTTCCCTCCAAAGAATGTCCGGCTGGTCCAAAAACAACATTTGAAGAAACGTCTAGGCTGAACTCTAAAACGTTCTGAAGGGTCCTTCAAACCCGTTGATTGGTTAATGAGCCTTTATGAATGGAAATAGCATCTCAGTTGGGCTCTGGGATCTGTCTTGGTGTGTTTCTTCGTTCACACAGGATTTCCAATAGCAACTACAAAAAGCAATCCACAATGCTCCTCCTCCACCATGTTTCACGGCTCTATAAGTATGTCCCAAAAGTGACGGCGGAACCATAAATCACCTCGGCTTGGCTTGTTCTGGCTGGCTGCATCATGACCCATCTAGGCCTTGGTGGTGTGCTTCTTGGTCTGCGTCTGTGGGTATGAAGTCTGAGCCTTTTGATCATGGCTATGTTCATCTTCGTCTAGACCTGGCCTTTGTTGATGTACCTTGGTCCTCATGACCTCATGATTGGTAAGAGTCAGTGCCTTTTGATCTTGATCGCCACAGGTCTTGATTTAGTTTTGTTTGTTGATTTGAGTCCTGGATTTATATTGGTTTAATCGGTATGGGTCCTGGTTGGTATGAGTCGCAAATTTGTCATGGTCTCGTGGCTATGCATTTCGTTGGTATAAGGCCTGTTTTATCTTGGTTTTGTTGGGTGGTACCTGATTTGGTTTGTGCTATGAGTCATGACTTTGTCTTGTTCTTATGGACCTGGGTCTTGGTTGCTGTGAGTCATGGCTTTGTCTTGGTCTCATGGACCTGGGTCTTGGTCTTGGTTGCTATGAGTCATGACTTTGTCTTGGTCTTATGGACCTTGGTCTTGGTTGCTGCGAGTCATGGCTTTGTCTTGGTCATGACTTTGTCTTGGTCTCATGGACCTGGGTCTTGGTCTTGGTTGCTATGAGTCATGACTTTGTCTTGGTCTCATGGACCTTGGTCTTGGTCTTGGTTGCTATGAGTCATGACTTTGTGTTGGCCTCATGGACCTGGGTCTTGGTCTTGGTTGCTCTGAGTTGCTTCTCTCTCTGTATATGGATTTGGTCGTTCATGGCACTTTGTTTTGTTTTCGGATTGTTGTTACATTAATTGGTTTGCACGTGAAAGCCACCCTGATTGAGATCTTACACCTATCAGAATTTCTGGTACAAAGTTCTAGGCTCTGGACTGAACGTACTCTGTGATTCTTTGGACTACTTTAAATGCATTGCAGTCGGGTTAAACATGCAGCGGCTCGTTCTGTGACGCTGCTATATCCTGTTTCACTGCATTATGCATTATGGGAACTCCAGAAGCTCCTGTTCAACAGAGACAAGGGAAAGGAAGAACATTTTAGTGTCCAGCAATCCAAATTCCTCTCTGATTGGGGGCTTTGTAAATAAATCCCTGAGCGATTACAATCCAAAGAAGAAAAGATGAGAAGCGAGATTTATTTTTCAGCCTGAGGGGAAAAAAAAACAAGAAGGATTGATCCTCAGATCAGGATTATTCTAAAAGTACAAGAATTACAACTCTAAATATACATTCCTTCATTTTTATACCAGCTTAATCCAGTTGTAGGTCACAGAAAAGCCGGGCTTATTTTCCAGGGCTGTCATTTATACAGTTTATAACTATTTGATTATTTTCTGTAACTGTAATAAACACTATGGAATTTATTCATTTCTTTTTCCTTCTTTCTTTCTTTCTTTCTATTTTTCTTTCTTTCTTTCCTTCTTTCTTTCTATTTTTTTTCTTTCTTTCTTTCTTTCTTTCTATTTTTTATTCTTTCTTTCTATTTTTCTATCTTTCTTTCTTTCTTTCTATATTTCTTTCCTTCTTTCTTCCTTCTTTTCTTTCTTTCTTTCTTTCTATTTTTCTTTCTTTCTTACTTTCTTTCTATATAATAAAGCTCTTATAATTCCTGCATTCATTTAAGTTTCTTCTTTCTTTCTTTCTTTCTTTCTTTCTTTCTTTCTTTCTTTCTTTCTATTCTTCTTTCTTTCTATTTTCTTTTTTTTCTTTCTTCCTTCTTTTCTTTCTTCCTTCTTTCTTTCTTTCTTTCTTTCTTTCTTTCTTTCTTTCTTTCTTTTTATATAATAAAGCTCTTAAAATTCCTGCATTCATTTAAGTTTCTTCTTTCTTTCTTTATGTTATATTCTGTAAGCTCCATATCCTAACCTATCTCTAACCTAAACCTACCAAAAGGAGAACATGCAAATTTCATACCGGCCCGCGGCTCGAACCCGCCCTCTTTGTATTTATTTCTGCTCCTATTTGTTTCTTTATATTAAACACTTAAGCCGATTGCTTTCCTTATTCATTTTTCCTTTACTATTTGTTTTGTTTCACTTTTTTCTTCTTTCACCTTCGTTATTTTTATTTAGGAACATGTGCTCTTTTAAAATAATTTTTAGAGATGAACCCCCCCCCCCCCCGGCCTCCTCCTCCTCCTCATTACCCTTACTGCTGGACACCTGCTTGAATTCCAGACAGACTAATGCCCCTAATAGCGCCTCCTGTGGGACTAATTGAGGGAGGAAGTTCTCTGTGTGTGTGTGTGTGTGTGTGTGTGTGTGTGTGTGTGTGTGTAGGGGTATTTACACCCCATAGCTTCAAACCTTGAGCTGATGGCTGGCTGGTACATTAATGGGCACAGCTGGCACATCCACTCCTGAATCAAACCAGTTCTTTGTAGTTTTATATCGAATCGTAAATCCTGAACCTACAGTTTCTTTAAAAGACGTTAATGTTCAGAACGCTCTTGTTATTTTTTATTTTATCTCATTAAAAGAAGGTTGAAGATCACTTTACCAGTGACAGAGTCCACCAGAAACCAGGCAATCTTCAGTCACCATTCCGGAAATTCCCATTTGGAGGAAAAACCTGGAAAACATGTAATAAAACACACCTATAAAAAAAAGTATGTGAACTAAAAGTACAGTATATAAAAACTCAAAATAGGAAATTACATCTATAAACCAAGTACATACCGGATACTCCACATCCATCTCAAATTATTTTTTGTCATTTTCTTCTTTTTTTGGTTTAAATTTTTTCCCCCAGTTTGTCTGACTTCAAGACTTTTTTCTTTATTAGATAGCCTGACCAATTCAGGATTCCCATCAGCCCCTACTTTGTGTCTACTTGAAGACTTGCAGACAGAGATGGAGAGTGATAAATAAATCAAATTTTAATAATAACGAAACACTAAATTCATTTAATTCTTATTTTTAAATATGTATTAATATATTACACATTCACTCATTGTAAATTCCTTATTTTATATAACATAAATTCTCATATTTCATATAGTTTAGGACTATTTTTTTATCAGGTTTGATTTGGTTGATTTTATTTATTTTTAAACTTTTTATTTCATTTATTACTATTTGTACATTTTACATTTATTGTCACCATTTTCTTTATCCACTCTTTACAATACGGGAATATAGCTTTCTTTTTTTTCTGTTGTTTTATTATTTGTTTTATTTTGTTTTATTAATTTTATATTTCTTTCCGTCTTTCTCTTCTTAACTTTCACTTTAATTGTTTACGTTGGTTTTTTGGCACCACATTATTCCTTCATTAATTCTATTTAATCGTGTTTCTTTTCATTTTTCCTTCATTCTATACTTTTTACTTTGTGTTCTTTGTGTCTGGCTAATTCATTAGTCAAACCATCATCATTATTATTATTATTATTATAGCTTTTATGTTTTGAGATTTTAATGTTATCGTTAAATGTTTTACACTATGCACAATGTTTGTTCTTTAAAAAATAAATAAATACAACATTTTGCTGAAACTGAAGTCCCCTGCCTGTCAAAATGATTAGGACTGAAAAAGAGCAGAAATTCAATCTTTCGAACATCTCATGCCTCTGAAAGTCACTGCTGTCAGATTCGCCGCTTTAGATATGTTCCTGTGCTTTCAGCTTCCATTTCAAAGTGCAAAAGGCATCTGCTTCAGCTTCCCTCCACCCCAACGCCTGTCATCGGCCTCGTCCCGGGGCCAAAGGGCAACCAAGTGGAGAAAACAGTCTTGGTACAAGTGCCGTCATGAAAAATCTGAGGTTAAGAAGGACATTCCAAAGGATCACTCAAAATGTCAAAATGGTTGATATGTAAAAAAAGTCACAAAAATATCCCAGAAATATCCCGTGTAAGCAAAAGCGGATCCAACCGTCCACCCGATCCCTTCTGACCTCGCCAGATCCAACCATATCCTACCAAAATCCCACCCGATCCCCTCAGGTTCCTGTCAAAATCCCACCAGATCGCTTCAGATCCCACCATATCCTTCCAAAATCCCACCCCATCCCTTCAGATCGCATCAAAATCCCGCCAGTTCGCTTCAGATCCCACCATATCCTACCAAAATCCCACCCGATCTCTTCAGGTTCCTGTCAAAATCCCGCCAGATCGCTTCAGATCCCACCATATCCTTCCAAAATCCCACCCGATCTCTTCAGATCCCACCATATCCTACCAAAATATCAACCGATCCCTTCAGATAACACCAACATCCTGCCCGATCCCTTCAGATCCCATCAAAATTCCACCAGATCGCTTCATATTCCACCATATCCGTCCAAAATCCCACCCCATCCCTTCAGATCCCATCAAAATCCCGCCAGTTCGCTTCAGATCCCACCATATCCTACCAAAATCCCACCCGATCCCTTCAGGTCCCGTCAAAATCCCGCCAGATCGCTTCAGATCCCACCATATCCTTCCAAAATCCCACCCGATCTCTTCAGATCCCAATATATCCTACCAAAATATCAACCGATCCCTTCAAATAACACCAACATCCTGCCCGATCCCTTCAGATCCCATCAAAATCCCGCCAATTCGCTTCAGATCCAACCATATCCTACCAAAATCCCACCCGATCCCTTCAGGTCCCGTCAAAATTCCGCCAGATCGCTTCAGATCCCACCATATCCTTCCAAAATCCCACCCGATCCCTTCAGGTCCCGTCAAAATCCCACCAGATCGCTTCAGATCCCACCATATCCTTCCAAAATCCCACCTGATCCCTTCAGGTCCCATCAAAATCCCGCCAGTTCACTTCAGATCCCACCATATCCTACCAAAATCCCACCTGATCCCTGACAATCTCTCCGACTGTGTGTAAAAAAAAGACAACGTTTAAATATATCAACACATAATTCTAAAGTCTAATTCTAATACCTAACCTTTAATCCCAAAATGTAATTAGAATATCTAAAGCTAATTCTAATGCCTAATTCGCAATCATGATACCAAACCCTTAATTCTCATACCTAAAATCTAAGCCTAATTCTAGTATTTCCCTCTTAATCCTAACACCTAATTCTTAATCCTAATCTCTAATCTCAGAAACCGTGTCGGGGGGGAAAAACGACGATTGAATAACAGTTTGCTTTCGTAGGCTTTTAGCTCATTTATAATGCAATAATATTTACACAGATGACTAAATCTAAATAAAGATTCTTATTTATCTAAAGAAGCAAAAAAAACCCAAAAAAACGCCGAGACAAACACACACATATTTACTCACAGGTGCAGATGCAAGGAATCAAGAGAGCGTCTTTCATCCACTTTGATCATCTTCAAAGCTCCAGCAGCTGCCATATCCACCAAAGGTAACCGTTCTTGCTCTTATTTGGTGTGTGGGCATTATTTCTGCTTGTATTTTGTTGTTGTTGTCTTTTTACTGAGATGTACACGACAATAACCTTGAATCTTGGAATCTCGAGGGATTTACGAGGCTCTATCTATTTCACATCTATTTTTTTAGAAACGTTTCGCTATAGTTTGGTTCAAGTCGAAGGGAAAATCTGTTAAACGTGGTGAAAATCCCACCCGATCCCTTCAGATCTTACCAAAACCCTGCCCGATCTCTTCAGATCCCACCATATCCTACCCAAAACCCACCCGATCTCTTCAGATCCCACCATATCCTACCCAAATCCCACCAGTTCACTTCAGATCCCACCATATCCTACCAAAATCCCACCCGATCTCTTCAGATCCCACCATATCCTACCAAAAATCCCACCCGATCCCTTCAGGTCCCACCAAAACCCCACCAGTTCCCATCAGATCCCACCATATCCTACCAAAATCCCACCCGATCTCTTCAGATCTCACCATATCCTACCAAAAATCCCACCCGATCCCTTCAGATCCCACCAAAACCCCACCAGTTCCCATCAAATCCCACCATATCCTACCAAAGAATGCACCTGATCTCTTCAGATCCCCGCCATATTCTACCAAAATACCACGCGATCCTTTCAGATCCCACCAAAATCCCACCCGATCCCTTCAAGTTCAGATTCAGATTCAGAAAACTTTATTCATCCCCTAGGGGCAATTGAAGAATCCCACCAAAATCCCACCATTTCTCACCGTATCCTACCAAAACCCCACCCGATCTCTTCAGATCCCACCATATCCTACCGTCATAAATAAATAGCGTCATAAATACCGCCGACATCGTTCAGGAAAGGATTAATGGACTTAAGAGGTCCCACCATGAACCGTGAGGACGTGTTTAAGAGCGATCGCAGGAGGCGGTTCTGGAGGCCAGCAGCGTCGTATAAGCTCCTCGATATACTGTTTTTTTTTTTTAATCCAAGATACAAGAAGAAAGCAGCGGCCATTTTCTCCCTCTCTGTGTGTACGGACTCAATGAGGTGCGGAAAACGTTAGAAGCTTTCGGACGAGGGGGACGCTAAACGCTTCCGGCGCTCGGATGAAAACATCGTTTGCGTACAGACTCGAGGACTTTGTGTTTCCAAAGCAACTCGTTGGCCTGATCCGATTCCCCGAGAGCTAAAGGGCTGCGGTGACATGTGGGAGTGTTTGCGGAGACATTAAGAGACGGCCCGCGGCGCGCTTACTGCGGCTCTGTGGACACAGATGGCGCGGTTAATGGCGTGCACAAATATCAGCGCGGGTACACCGCGATCACTTACGGGACGTGCTGACGACTGTATCCGGACAACCAGACACCTCGTTCCATCGACATGATAGGGAAAAAGCTCCTTTCCTGCACGGCCTTCCACTAAATTGGTGTCCACTAACATCCAATAACGTGCTGGATGTTGTCCAAGGTCCTGCGGTCCAGTCAAGTTCTTTCACACCTCACTGACTCAATAGTCCAATGGTGGCGGGCTTCAGGTGAGTTCACCCGACACTCGGTGTTCCTCGTGCTGATCCTAGGCTTGTGAGTTTATGTTCGAAGTCACGGACATCCCAACCTACAGACAGATCGTCCCGAGACTGAGATCGATCCAGACAGCTCCCGGGGCAGTTTGGAAGTCAGTGGTGTACAGCCTTTGAGCCCGGGTGCCCGACGCCATCGTGGACCATCGCATTGCTTCACTGGAGCAGCTCTAGCAGGGCTACGGACCTGTTGGAAAGGTGGAAACCTGTACTAAATCCGGCTTCAATATCCATATGGTAGATTTGATCAGATCCACCACTGAGCAGGGGTGTCTACATACTTTTGATCATGGTCTTGATCATTTCATACGATACACCATCCTCTGCCCGACCTCCTAAACGGCAGCAACTGGTGCAGCAGATCATGTAGGACATACGAGGGAAAGTCTTAAACGTTTGGTAGCAAGGGTGTCTACATACTTTTGGTTATGGTCAGGACTGCTGTGGCGAGGATCATGGCTGGTCCTGTTCAGATAGCCCCAGAACGCAACAAGGCGTTTCTCTCCACGCCGCTAAAATTTCATCGGAGCGGCCTGCGTCTGCTCTTCGTGAAGCAGAGCCATTAATATTTAGCCATTCTTACGGAGAGGCGTCCTTAAGCAGAGCTTCGGTCTTATGCAGTCTAAGCTTTTATGTCTTAAGGGCCTTCGTCAAGGGCCCAACAGTGGACGCTCTGGCCGTTTTGCTCCCGAATCAGTCCACCCGGAAGGTTCCGAAGGCGTTCTAAACGTTCGTCGGACTGTTTTTGGACGTCGTTGTCGTTTTAACGGTTTGCAGAGTTCGGCGGAAATCTTTCTGAGATTACGAAGGACGTCTCGGAAGCAATGAATACCTCACAGGTCAGCTGCAAACACCGCCGCTGCTTTATGGGTATCCCCGAACACCCCCCTCCCCCCCACACACACACAATGCCCCCCCCCTCCCAAAGCCGCCCCCGCCGCCCAAAATCAATGTCACAAAGGATTGAAGGCATGTAAAAATAAACAGCGATCAGAGTAACTGGCTTCGGGTTTTGGAAGCTAACCACAACGCCCTGACGAAGCGCAGGCCTGCAGGCTGTATTTTTATTCTCTTTCGTTGGAGTCTTGCTTTCTGGTCATCGTGTGGCACCGCGTTTGGTTTACGCTCCCAGTTTCTTAAACTCTCTGGGACACAACCGGGGGATTGTTTTCCGTCCAACTTTCCAGCGGAGAACAGAAGAGGAGAGACGAAAATGTTGCTGTGTTTTGCTTCACGAAAGCAATCCTGCCAACAAAAACAAAGTGGTGGCAAAAAACAAAAAAAAAACAAAAAAAAAACTCGACCGAGAAGGAGTCGAAGCGTTATAGGTAGGACTGGGATAATGATGCATGTAAGTGGAGGGCCTCTAGCCCGGACGAAAGATACGGTCGGGCATGGCGGCATGCGCGACCTGTGGCACACGTGCCCACCTATGTACCCTCCACACTCGTTGGCATCCCAGCCGGTTCCGTGAATGCTCGACTGGGCAGGCGAAGGAAGGGTTGCAGCCTGTCTGGGACACTCCTGGGAAACCCTTGCTGTGTGGGCGAGCATTGTCCTGCTGGGAAAAATGCCGGTCGCAAACGGGTCCAGCGCATACTGCTGACCTGCTGTTGGTGCCCCTCGTATCACTACTAGAGGTGGCCGACCGTCGCGCGACATGGCCCCCAGATCCCACATCAGCAGTTGGGGTAGGGCAGCGTGTCGCTCCACAGCAAAGGCACGATCGAAACGCCCTCCCCCCTCTGGGCCTTCATACTCGAACCATGACCCCCATGACCACGACCGCTCTCAAGGTCTGTCTGATGGGCTGAAAGCCTTCGAGTGCATCGCAGAGGCGTGTCTAGCAGACAACGATCTCTCACCAAGAGGTACCCTACCCAAAAGTAATCTCTGAGAGCTTTATTATAGGGCAGCGCTACTGGGGGACCCCTTTGACGCCCCCTTGTGGTCCACTAAGAGCGCACTTGTCATCATTTCCATATCTGGGTGTCTTTCTGGGTGCTTTATTTTATTTTTTTTGTCACTGAGCGTACACAAGTGTTAGAGAGAGATCAAATCCCAAGCGGCCAATTAAAGCTGCAGCTTAGAGATGAAAAAAAAAAAACGGGAGTCTTTATTCGTGTTTTATTTACCCCAAATTCCCCTAACAGCTTTATCCTTCCTTTCTTTTTCCCCCCCGTTCCCTTTGATTCTCGCCCGGCTTCCCCTCGGTTGGCTCATTTGCAGAATCCTAATAAAGTTCTCAGGCTCTGCACCTCCCAAAGTCCCAAATCTCCAAAAGGGCTACGCGCTGTAAGGTGAGCGACCCGGCTTACTCGGGGAAACAGACGGGGGCTTGGGGCGGATTAAAGCGCTCGCAGAGTACTTACTTGACTTCCTAGCCGGGTTTAAAGCGTTTCCTACGCGAGGTCAGATCGATGCGCAGGCCTGAACAGGACGACGTCACGCCGACGGGTCGAGATCCGTGAGATATAACCTCCTCTAGATACAAGACTGAACGCTTTGCTCTCTGGTCTCTCCGAATGGTTTGGCCTCTCTCTGCCCCACGTACCTGCACCGGCACGACCTTTTACGGGGAACAGAACGGAATATGGCGCGCTTATGACAACGAATGCGCCGTGATCAGAGGGTCTGGCACCTCGGCTTTTGCAAGCTCTTCGGCTCTCCACGGCCCGCACAGTTACGTCTCGTTTTAATCAGCGCGGACCCCATACCGGATTTAGCCTGACCGTAATCAAAAGTATGCATAAATTACCAAATGTTTAAGACGTTCCCTCGTATGTCCCACATTATCTCTTGCACGCTGTTGGTTAAAAATGCCCTAATACAAAAGAACACCTGCAAAACGTCCTGAAACGATGAAATACACACACACACACACACACACACACACACACACACACACACACAGAGAGAGACACACACACACACACACACATTCTGCTATCCTATCTTAAGTACCACTGAAACTTAAATAGGGTGAATTTATATGAA
>JAUZST010009503.1:0-12949 GCA_034779995.1 Parotocinclus haroldoi | reverse complement strand
AAAAACAAGTTCTTACTAAATTCCAGTCAACGTTTGAAGAACTTATCCAGTGTGATCTGACGTGTTCTCTTAACGGACTGAACTTGAACAAAATCAAAAAAGTGGTGGGCGTGGTCACCTTCCGCTGGTTTTGCTCTTTTTGACACAACTTTTCGGATTTCCTGACCTTTGATAAAAGCATAAATTCTTCCAGGGATCCCCAAATCCTCCCATAAATAACTGATCCGCTTTATATCCGTTAGGTGGCGACTTGTGGCTTATTTTTCTTATTCTTTTTTTCTCATGTTCTTTGGTCCAAATAAGCTAATTTAATTACACGTATATAATAGGATTTGTTTTGGTAATTTAGGATTTGTTCCGAATAAGCAGCAGGTCCCATTAACCGGATTTGACTGTATATTCTTCACAATACCGCACCAAATGGTTCATTTGCTAGAGCTATAAAGAAAATGAGAGGTTTGCAACACAAGGTGACAACAAATTCAGGGAGTGATTTTGGGTCATTTGCCTGGCTCTATAATAATATGATTAGAGATTGGCCTGATATACTTGCAAAATTAGGGGTAATCGTAGTCTAAAATTGTAGTCATTGTAATTTTGTGAGTGGTTTTCTGCGTCTACATTCCATTAATGAGATGTCTACTTACTAATTATGTGAATTATATTAAGGTTTTTCAGGTTTGCCCTCACATCCAGATGATTCGGACAAACCTGAGGGGGAAGTGGAAGGTAAAACGGAAATCTGAGGCAATGGTGGAAGACACCACCATCACAAACAATCACCACCATAAACACAGAACCAGACAAATATCATGCAGCATGAGAAGAGATTTTACACACACAGTACTGATTACAATTTTAGAACAAACAGGGAACAAACTATGGGTGAATGTTTTAGACTAATGGTTTAATTTTCCATAAAGTTTCTCTTAATCAACAACTACAGTCTGATGAATTTAATGACTGCAAATATAGATGGTCTTTTCATCTTTTTACTCTTCATCAATGCTACTCTAGGTGATTAAGTAACCTATGGCAACATTTGAAATGGCTATGTTCCTGTGATACAAATTCATTTTACAGTTTATGACTATATTATTTGGCAAATCAGTACTTTAGAATTTTATAAATTTGTCACTGTTTACTCATTGACTTAATTTCTTAAAGAAGCATTTGACTGAGAACTAAATTAAACACACTGATTAGATGAAGTTCCTTACACACACGGACAAGAATTTCTTTTTTGGATTTATATTATATAAGATAATATTTCTTTAAGTGGAGGATAATTCTTTAAATATATTTACTTAAATCTTTGCTGAATACTATTTTAGTTGAAGATTCATTCATAAGCGTAATTACTTTTAGTTGAGGAATTGATTATAAAGCTGAGAGGCAGTGTACTGCTTTTTCCTATGCTAGTGACCATGAAAGTTCAATTATTTCTGCACAGAATGTGTATAGAGTAATGAATGCATGACACGTGCTGGTTAAATATAGTTTGTCTTCTGGAATCAAGTTAACTGGTTAAACAGGATGTTATTAGATCTTATCACAGGCTTTTAAAACAGGCTCTCAGAGCCCAGAAAGGTGGGATTTTACCTTTTCCTTCTACTGGGACATGGATTTGCTCATATGTTGGTTTTATTCATGAATTTAATAAAATAAATGTTAATTTCTCCTCAGATCTTGGATTTAATCTCGATTATTGAACAAACTTAATTCTGTCAGCCTTAGAAACCCCACAAGAGTATCAGTACAACTCATTCTATTGCCACTGTTCCAGAAATGTACACTTTATATTATGAATGCGTTACAAGTGAGTGTTGCAGAAAGAGCAGAGCGAAGTGATTAGAAGGGGTGTCCTAAAACTTTTGTCTATATAGTGTATAACCAGTTGTAAGAGTATAAAAGCATCTGCCACACAACTAAATGTTAAAACTAAATGTAGGCAGTGTTACACTGAACGTAAGACACTCACTATAGGTTCTCCATCATCTGGGTCCATGCACACTGCAGCTCCAGGAGGACATTTCACACCTGGGATGGGGTTAAGTGGCTTGCAGATGTTAATGTAGAAGTCAGGAGACTTGTCCTTGTCCACATCTTCATCTGTGGCAGTGTAGTAGCCGTTCACATTAATCAAAGGAGCGAGATCTATAAGAGTAGTTCCGTTCCATACTGAGCAAGTCACCTGAAGAAAGGACAGTTTGATTAGGAAGCCAGCGTTATGACAGATGTCTTATTGGTTTCACCCTGAACGGACAGTGAGACTAAAAAAGTGGAAACTAATCAAGACCACAAAGCTTTACTCTGCTTTCTTGTTGAGTCAAAATGTGTGTAACGCTTGAAACATGGGGAAAAAACATTTATCTATGTCAAATATAATCTAGTTAATCACTTGAACAGTATAGTATAGTACTATGCTCACTAAGTTCTTTTCAGTTCAGTTCAGCACTGAATTTCCTCTCAATTATTTGTTTTTACACTTGACAAAAGTCTTTTTTTAAATTTCAGTAGTGTAAACACTTTTTGTAAACAATAAAACTGTAGTCCCTTGCAATTAAAAGAAGAAAGGCTGGAGCTATTTCACTGAGAACCCATATATGCATCTGTGAGTTTAACTGCAAAAAAAAAACAAAAAAAAAAAAACAGGACGGTATAATCCAATTAAATTGAGGATGCATCTTCCCACCCTGTTTTATTTTCACACTTTTACTGAAAATTACCCTCATCAGTATCTAACTGATGAAACGACAAGGTCCTATTAACTGTGATATAATTTATAATAACAGTCTTATTAATATCAATACAATGTCATATTTAAGTTTAATCTTTGTGGAAAACTGATTTAACCTCCTTCCCCATTAACTCAACCGAACAAAACTGTTGTCTAGGGGTGCCGAAACTTTAGCACAAGTCCGTCTGTTTGGCACATGCCTTTCGTTGACTTACCTGTTGTTCGCAGACCAGCGGAGTGTGCCATGAGAAAAAGTGAGTGCAGGTGTCTGTGTCAGAGTCGACCAGTACAGGTTCACTGGTGCCGCTTCCCTCTGATTTGCAGACAAAGCTGATGATGCTCTTGTGTTTTAGAGTTGGATTTGCAGCGCACACATCTCCGCCCTCATAGGTTAGCTCCACCACCTGATCCTTGAAGACTAGCTTCTTGTTAGCGTTGCCTCCATTCAGAGCGGTTGTAGCATCCTTGATACACACTCCTGCAGTATGGACACAGTCATCAATCTGTTCGGATGAATTGAGAGAAGGTAAACAGGAAGACATACTTTGGGAGGCATTACCTGATCCAGAAGCACAGCCTGCATTCTCTATGGATCCACACACATTGAGCCGGTACATCTTTCTCACTTCCTTGTGGTGATACACGGTGTAACCAGCGTCTCTAGTGAGGGTGTTTAGGTCAAAGAGATGCCCTGTCGAGGATATTTACTTAAATTTAATCCAATAAGCCATTATTGTTCTATACCAAATATAATAACTCTCTGAGGAGTTAATCTGTTAGGAGTAGAATCTAGTTTGGTTGTTCTTGAAACATTACATATAAAGGATTAAAAAGTATGCAGTGTAGTTATGCAAAACACAGAAAAAAATTTGCCATGACTATTTCGACTAAAGTCTATTATTTCCCAGAACAATCAAGAATCTATTGTTGCTATGGTAATGGCTCGGAAAGACAGAGCAAGATGGGTATTGATATAGATTTCACAATTCTGTATCATTATTATTTCTACCTTTATTTCGTACATTCACTGCTTAGTCATCACATACAAGCCATCTCTATAATATGTCGTAGGCTCTGATCTAGGTTTGGGCTGTATGATGGTATTCTGGGATACCAAAGTAATTAAAAATGCTAACTGTATTAATTTCTGTGTTAATTAAAATGTTTCAACCCAGACTTTGAGTACTGCTGGAAAAGTAGGCTGTTTTAGTTTAAATTAGTAAGTCTCTGTGAAGTTATTCTGTAATGAATTTGAAGCTAGGACCTTTTATTTTATTTTATAAATTTTTCAGTTTAGACTCCCATTAGTTTAGCGTATTTAAATTGTCTGGCCCAACAACATCATATTACAAGTAGCAAGTGTGTTATTATATATGTTATGACCTGACAAACACGTAAATACCGTCCAAATCTACACTGACCTATCAAAACTAAAAGGTTAATAATAATGGCACTGACTCACCAGTGTGTGGATTGGAGACCTTACAGTCTCCGTGCTCGGTGCTGTTGAGAGGACATGCTGCAGCGGTGAACCACACAAACTTGTACACACAATCCTCCAGTGCCGTGATCAGAGTGGGCTTAGAGTCCTACTCAGACACACACATGCCACACAGATTTGGCCAAGAAGTTTATTCACTGAGCACATTTAATTCAAATACCTCTCAATATTTACACAGATCAACCAAAACAGTAAAAAAAATGGTCTGCTTCAAATTTGCATTCATATGAAAGCCCCAGACGCAGGAGACACAAGCCGAAATGTATTCAGCACATTACACTCCACTACCATCTTGTCTTCTTTTGAAGGTACATCCTGGTGCGACCCATTCCCTAGATAAATGAGTCACATATTCTGACCATCCACGTGATGGAGAAAAAAAAAAAAACAAAAAAAAAAAAACAGCCTGTGGACCCATTCTCTCCATTTGGACCAGTCCATGAGCCTTGGGTGCCAACACCATGTTTCCCATTTGACGTCAATTACGAGATCTACTGTTTACTTAATATCTAATAGATCCCAGTTTCATTGGTTAAACAATAGAAATAATCATAGACATTGCATGGGGGCTCTGGGAGTCGAACTTGTATACTGAATAAGACACCTATCCACTGCAGGTAGGGTAAATGTCACTGTTGCATAAGATCACCCGATCAATCTCTACTCCATCAGACATAATTAATGGTGCCTGCATGATGCCCAACCCAGCCAGAAGGCAATTTTGGCATTTGATCTCTACACCACCAACAGAACATTAAAAACTATCTTTAGAAAAATAGCACTCGTGACTGATGCTACTCAGTTAAAAAATGAGCGTAAGGTACTAGGGCTCCACTAGTACCTCACAGGAAAAGATTTACTGTACCTTTGGGATGGACCACAATGTAGCTGGGCTTTCTGATGAGCTATACATTTAAAGCCTGTGATTCTACGGTGCTTTGCTTTTGCTATTAATATTAAAAAAAAAAAAAAAAAAAAAAGTGCTAATGTGTTTACAAATTGATTTGATGTACAATAGCGAGTTCATAGTTTTCTTTCCTTACAGGGTGCACTTGGTCTGCAACAATGTATAGGAAGGTGGTACGTGACATAGTAATATCCACCCAAGGTTTCTTTGCAAAAAGATACTCAGAGCATCAGACTCTCAAGGTTATTGACGTCACCTGTCAGTGATCTTAATATTAAGGTTAAATTCATGTCCGTATCGGAGTCGGTGTGTATTTTATGAGTGTCTCACCACTTTGTTGTGGTCACATTTGAAACGAAGGATTGTGGTTCGATTGCGGTCTCCACCGGGACAGGATGCCCCGTCTGTGTACTTTAGAACCAGAGTGTCTGACTCCCACTGCAGCTCGGACTGAGCCTCTCCCAGACTCACATAATCCTCACCTGTCTTCATACACGCTGCAGCATCACTCGGACATCCCCAAGAACCTGTTTCACACAAGTATACATAAATTAAACAATTTATTAATTAATCCGTTTTGAAATTATTACTAATACAAAAAAACAATATTATGATAGAATTTTAACATATGTATTAGCTGACTGTGTAAGGCACTCCTAGTTGTTAGTTTAATTGATTTATTTCCTTGTTACCATGTACAGTGGGTACGTATTCAGTATTCAGATCCCTTTAAATTTATCACTTCGTTTCATTGCAGCCATTTGCTAAAATCAAAAAGTTCATTTTATTATTATTTATGTACACTCAGCAGACGTAGAATTTTTTGCTAATTTATTAAAAAAGAAAAACTGAAATATAACATGGTCATAAGTATTTAGACCCATCATATGTATTTATATATAATGCATATATATATATTTATATAAAATGCATATATATATATATATATATATTAATATTAATCAAGACCCTTAACCCACAATTGCTTGATTGTAAGACTGCATCAGTTGTAAGTCACTCTAGATAAGGGCGTATGCTAAATGACATCCTCTGAACTGTGCAAATATTAATTACAATGGCATCTTTAATTAGCAGTAAGATTTCACTTTTGACTTCATGCCCAAAAAACTACAGCAGCATCCAAAGTAAATATCTCTGTCAGTTAGACCTTACTCTTAATAACAACATGCTCATGGAATTTTTAAATTCTGTTTTACAGCTATACACCAGTATTGCGTTGCACCCAATAATCACAAATGATAATCCCATTTTGCTCAACGTATAGCTCTGGCTCACCACTCTGAGGAACTAGAGACTTGCACACGTTGATGTAGAAGCGCTGGTTCTTTCCTGTCTGTGTCAGGACCATCCAGTTACTGCTGTGCAGAGCCAGGGAGGATAGATCATACGAGTGTCCAGTGCCATCACTGCGTAAAAAAAACATTTATTACTGAAAAAGAAGAGGTGAAACTCACAAAAGAGTCTAATACCAACTACAAGGATTTAAACCAGGACCAAGTCTAAAATCTACTGGTCATATATGGTATTCATGTGATGATACTGGGCAGATTGGATACATAAGACCAAGTAAAGTCTTTATTTTTTAGTTCCTGGGCTATTGGGCAAAAATACAAATATGAATGATGAATAACTGCTCTGTGTTTAGTCCAGGATTAGAACTAAAACTGGTGTATTATTAGTTTAGGTGGTACCTGGCAACATTTTAGTAATAAATGCAGAAATCTAGTTTTTTTGTCAACATATATTATACATATTATACATAGTTTCCATAGACACATTAAACAACCCACATACAATATAGAATTTGTCCAAATAAGGATTATTCAAGGCCAATGTGTAGTTGTTATTATTTTTGCATTCATTGTACTAGGGGTGTAACGATGCATCATAAAAAAAAATGTTGCATTTTCAAGATTAGGGTATTGTCACCATTTCATTGATTCTGATTCTTTTTCTTAATCGCTTCCAAACTTAGATTCTACAATGGTGGAAACCATTAGATATAAGGAATATCTTATTTGGAATATTTAAACTTCTTTTTTTAACTTTTTTAAACCTATTATAATTATTATAATTAAAACGTCTACTGCTGAATTGGCAATCTTTTTTATGCGCATTTTACTACAATAGAACATTTTGTTTACAATTTTAAACCTGTATGGCATCCAAGCTTATCAGCCTATTTAAACCCTAAATATTAAAACCAGCATATAATCAGATATGCACATACACTATATTGTTCTTTGGTGTCTGCATGTCTTATATATGAGTAATAGTTCTTACTTGTAGGAGCAGCTGATGGTTTTAAAAGGGGGGCAGGCCAGTGCAGTGTGCCATTCAAACAGGTAGGTACAGTCTGCTGTCTCTTTAATGAACGCCGGCTTCCCCTGCAGGCAGAAAAACAACTTCAATAATAAGAACTAAATTTAAGTTTGTTTGCAGACCATAAAATCCATGCCTTTGAGTTTATACAAAGAAATGCCGATTCATAGGAGACGACAGGATTTTGAGACATAGTAATTATTGTTTTGTGATCTGACCAAGTATTTGGACCACCCGGGGTGTATGCAGAGACTAGGACTGTATCACAGTGGGGAGAGCAGACTGCAGTCTGTCAGTCAAATTCCGGTATCCAAACTGCTGCTATCTAAATCGTTATTTAATAAATAATCAATTTTAACTAAGTAACTAAGTCACTAAAGTTAAACATCAAATCAGCAGGTATAAGTGTACAACAGAAAAGGTGTCTCTGAGTGGCATACAGACAGATTACAGACAGAGGCAGAAATGCATGCATTCTCTCTAGGTTACATTGTTATGAATATTTTTGTGAAGGTTTTACATAGACAGAAAAAGTTTGCGAGAGAGAAAAAGAGAGTCATTATTAAGATGATATCATTTAGGAGGAAAAAAAAGGATTTTATTCTAGAAAATAATGGATATAGAGCTCCTGTTATACAAATCCTCATTATTTAAACCATTTCCAGGAATGACTTGACTATATATGGTGAACCTACTCAGTGTGGGGGAACAGACGTTTAGTAAGGACAGTATGGCATGAAGAGGCAAACAGTATCCAGCAGGACATGGACAGTACAAAAAATGACTACATGGGAAGTTTCTGCATGTATGTATGAACTCAAAGACAGCCACATCACCTAAAGGCATGGACTGGTCTGCAATCTATAGTGGGCAAGTACAAAATAGAACACTCATACAGGATTCATGCTGTGGTCACAGGAGAAGAGAATGGCTGTAGATCGCTCATAGACTTTGTGGCATATCTCCCCGTGTGTGTAGTTGATCATAATGACTCCGTCATCAAACGTCAGGTTTTGATTAGCCACCCCTAAAAAGATAATTATGAGTCATTAAATCCAAATAAAAAGATAGTAAGCAGCCGGGTTAAAAAGAGTACTCACCAGCAATCCTGTGGCTGCTGCCCTCTACTTGACAGGAGGAGATTTTGTCATCTCCATGTTTGCACACCGAGGCCTTAATGGGGCTACAGACTGCAAAATGATACTCATACTTGTTGCTCTTCACATTGTAGTCCTGGCCAGACAGAGACATCAGGTTGTACTCGTAACCATTCCTCGGATCCTTCACCTTACAACTTGTGCCTGGCCGGACAAGAACAGGCTGAGTATACGAACTCGCAAAGGTCTGGTTTCTTCCGGTTTGGTAAAAATGGTTGTTACTTAATGTCCTTCCAACCTACCTTGCACTCTCTTAACAGGGCAAGCCTCAGATGTCCTCCAGATGAAAACATACTCACAGCCATCTTTGCGATCAAACATTGGTGAGCCCTTTAAAAAGCAAAAGTTTTTCGTTCCGGCTCAGTACTCAGTAGTTTAGTAATCAGGTGGAGAATGAAAGGTTAGTCATAAATAACCACTAGCAAAAAAAAAATAACGCACCCAAATAGAAATACCAGATTACTCTAAAACTCGGGATGCAGTTCTGTTTCAGGCAGATATGTAATTGATTACAGATGCTGCCTGATTAAACACTGGGTCTTGCCCCATAAAACTTTTGAGCAATATGCCACATGCTTAGAGATCGTTGAATGCACGACACGCCTCTAATGAGGCATTCGAAGATCTTTTGCTTAGTTGACAGACAAAATGCTGTTCTGCGTTATGCGTTCTGACCCTAGCCGTTTGCAGTGGTGCCGTGAGGGCATGGCACACAGCAAACAGGCTGTGGGCGGCTCATACAAACCCCCAGTGGAGAAGAACATTCAATCGGAATAAGCGGCTCAGACAGTTTCGTTGTCCACCATCCAGACACAGATGGCACCTTCACTACACACCCCTGGTCTCTGCCCAGACCCTGTCTAGGCACTTAGTTGAAAGAACTTTGCTGTCACTGCACCCATCCGTCCATTATGTTCTGCTTAATACACACAGGGTCACTGGCCAGCCGGTGCCCACCCGGCAACTCTGGATGTGCGCGCGCACACTCACACACACATTCGCATACAACAAGCAAACTAGAGGTGGCATAACGGGGTACTAAAGCCTCCTTTCAATTGTATGGTTTTGTTCAATAAATGTATCCTTTCATGCTAATATTATAATCACTACATAGTCATTACATTCACACAACGTCTCAGCCGATTTGAACTCCTTCTTGGTGAGTTATTTTTTTTGTCAGTGATTGAACATCTGTTTATGCATTTCCTGTTGGAAAGTATTATATTGGTTAAGTAAAGCTTGACAGACGTGACTGTATATGTGACAAGAATCCATTACTTCCTTTACTGATATGCTGGTTTATCATGACCAATTAAAAACATTTTATTCTGTGACATTCTATTAATAAGGTGGAACTGAAAAGCTCTGAAGATTCTTACAGGACTGTCATCACACTGAAAGATGATGCGTGTTGAGTAGTGTCCGTCTGATCCACACTTATCTCCGCCCTGATAGACGATGCTGATGGAGCCGTCTGAAGCAGCCTGCAGGCTGGACTGCACAAAGCCCAGATTCAAACCTTTGTCGTTAAACTGGCCGCATGCTCCGATCACTCCCACTGTGAATGACACGCAGCTTTTAATCAAGACAGATCTTGTGATGAAAGAAGACAAAGGCCATTTCATCAAAAGGGTCACATGACTGACAGCCAAAATGTTGCAAACACAAATCTCACGTCTATATTCATATTTAAAACAAGTTTAGAGCAGCAGGGTTCGTGAGATTATGTTGGCATGTTGTGGATCAATAAAGGCCAAAGACGTGGACACAGTGACAAAAGGTGAAACAGAAATTAATTCAGATACATAAGCGCGGTCGGTCTGTCCCTCTCCCTCTCCCTCGGTCAGTCTCTCCCTCTCCCTCTCCCTCGGTCAGTCTCTCCCTCTCCCTCGGTCAGTCTCTCCCTCTCCCTCGGTCAGTCTCTCCCTCTCCCTCGGTCAGTCCCTCTCAATCTCTCCCTTGGTCTCTCTCCCTTTCTCAGTCTCCCAATCTCACGCTCACGCCATCTCTCGCGCTCTCACACTCTCTCTCGCACTCGCTCACTCACTCGTTTTTCTCTTGCACAAACATTTCCCTGCCCACTTTCTCTCTCATGCCTCGTTCACTCTCTCCAACACCCCTTTACACAGCTTTGTCCGCTCACTATCTCTCTTGCCCTCACTCCCTCACACACCCTCCCTGGGGCACTCTTCACTGTTGCACACCCTTCCTCGCTCTCTCTCTCATGCATGCCCTCGCTTTCTCTTGCACACTGTCTCTCTCACACACTCACACACACACACACACACACACACAGTCACAAAAACACAGTCACACAAACAGGAACACTGGAGACATCAACTGATCTGAAACATCTTTCAGACAAAACCAGGGTATCCAGAGGAAACCCACACAAACAAGGAGAACATGCAAACTGCATAACAGCAAAGTTTGGATAAATAATCAAACCAGGAATCTCACTAATCCCTGTTTCACACTCAGAATGTGGCAACAGCTTCTTATAGAGTCTAAGAAGGACTTACTAGGGCAGCCGGTGATGAAGGGCAGAGGTTTGCACACACTGAGGTAGAACTTCTGTGATTTGGCCTGCTCTGATGTATCTAAGGGAATGTAGGTTTTACCATCCAGACTGAGATCATTAAGGTCATACTCATTCCCCTGAGAGTCTGAAAAAGAGGTGCAGAAACAGTTTAGGTCACTTTTAGAAACATATATATAATATAACTTCAACTAGAGCATCCGATGCAATGTAAGAGGTAAAGCATTCAGAGCATGTTTATTTATATATATATATATATATATAATGCCTTAAACAGTGTGGATTTTCTTTTTCTGGGAGTCTGGGACAGATTAATTCAACTTACATTATTGTTTATGGGAAAATGTATTGAGAACCAAGATAACAGAAAGTTAAAACGATAACCAACAAAGCTTACCAGTAACTCGACAGTCTACAGGAGCAGGCTCACAAGCCAGAGCTGTGGAGAACTCGAACAGGACATCATGCTGTGTGTGTTGGGCTGTGCCCATCTCCTCACGAATGAGCTTCAACGAGCCCGCTGTGGCATTTTGATCACACACAAAATTAATGCTGAACGTAGATCTGGTACCTGCAAAGATAGACACAGTTCAGTCAGGTCAGATAAGTACAGTGATAAGCAAAGTGGCAAAGTGGGGGGTTTCTAGCATTTATTCATTGATCATCTTATCTGCTTCTCTTAGTGAGGGTCACAGGATAGCTGGTACCAAACTGGCAACACAGGGTTTGGGGCAGAAATAGCCCTAGACAGTGGACAGGCAATCCATCGTAGGGCACATACACTTACACACTCATACACATATAAAGGGGTACTTTGGAAGGACCAGGTAACCTAACACGTCTTTGGACTGGGAGAGGAAACCAAATTATCCGAAGAAAACCCACGAAAAACACAGTGAGAACATGCAAACTCCACACATTCAGACCCCAGGCTCGGGATCGAAGCATGGATCTCAGATTTTGTTCACTAAACTTTTGTTCATTTTGTACACTAGCAACTGCGCCACCGTACCGCCCTTGGCACCTTTCCTGCCACCTCCACTATAAATAGTGATATACGGATTGGGGAGGGATTAGGGAAGGAACGTTGTGCACTTTATAGTCAAATGTTTGTGGACACCCAAAAATTTTATTATTAAATCAAGTCATATTTATTTATATAATGCTTTTTTTTACCGAGTACTACTTTTAAACAAAAACACACAGGACCTGGAGGTTACTTTTTTCGTATAGCATAACTAAAATGTACACACCAAGTTTTGTATCGAGTTCTCCTTTGTAGGTGAGGCTAAGCAGACCATCTGTGGAGAACTGCAGAGTTCTCTCTGCTCCTACAAAACTATGAGGCTTGTCATCCTCCACCACACAGCCTGCCACATCGTCCTTGTCTGATCCACAGGCAGGAGCGCTTCCGCAAATGTTCACCTGCATAGTCAGGCAGAGAAAGAATCATTTACGAAAAAGTGGTCATCACTCAGTAACATTATCCTCATGAGTTGGGAGCATCACTAAAGGTTAATCTAAATCTGAACTAATGGGGGGAAAATCTTTCAAAATAGGTCTTGGACAGAATGTGCTCTTACGATGAACTGTTTCCCGTTTGCAGATGTGCTGTAACCAGTTTTGGATGACAAAGGGAGCAGGTTGAACTCAAAGCCAGTGTTGGGGTGCTTCAAAGAACAGGTCTAACACACAAACCAAACAAAAACAAAACACAGGTTTACAACATAGATTAGGCTTGAGTCAACAGTCAAAGGTAAAT
>JAUZST010009502.1:0-12949 GCA_034779995.1 Parotocinclus haroldoi | reverse complement strand
ATATATATATATATATATATATATATATATATATATATATATATATATATATATATATATTGTTTGATTGTTGCTGATATAGCAGAGCACAATATTTTGAATTGGTGTCTTCAAACTTTTGTCTACAGTCTTCATTGCTAGTAATGTGCTACGTAAGGGTCAACCGTTTGGACTCCTTTAATAATAATGACATGACATTTTGTGTTGTCTTTTCCACTTTCTTCTCATTATTACATTTATCCACAAAAGTGCAGCTTACCTCTCTCCCTACCTCTCTCTTAAAGTCATTTGAAACCCACAGTAGTGTGACTGGTCGGTCTTATTCTTCATTAAGTCTGTAGAGTAGGCTGTACATGAGTCGTACCTCAGCTCATGGCTTACCAGACGCCTGGCTGAGGCTAATCGGAATTCTTTTATTAATTGAGTAGTATTAGTTACTATTAGTTGACACTTATAGCTAATACATGCATTCACATGATTTTAATTATTTCTCCATTATTTGGAGGGTAATAAATAAATTCTGTCAACCTTTGAGATTGGGGTGTTAATTAGTCCTTTGCTCTGTGGGCACAATCCTTGCAGCTAGTAACCCTTGCACTTACCAGCATGTGTGACTACTTAATTGGGTGCGAGGTTCGTTAGATCCCTGCAGCTGGTGAGCAGGCAGTTTTGGACGCCCAGGTGGTAACACAACAATACAGTGCCAGGACCAGTTTCAGCTCCGTTGTCTGATCTCAGATAGTTGGCACATGAAGTAGTTTTAGCAGAACAAAGACAAAAACGGCTCTAATGATAAGCAAATAAATCTTTATAGGCGACTAGATGTCAAAAATGCACTCAAAAGTCAGATCCTGTTATACCTTGTTTTTAATGGGGTAGCTTATTTCTATTATTTCCACATATTACCTTCAGTCATTTATGTCAGCTTGACTGAGTAGAGAGAATTGCAAACAAGTTCTCAAATTACCGTAATGCTCGAACATTACATATTATGAGCTTAGCCATAACATTGTCAAAAATACATACAAAGAAGAGACGAGGAACTACAACTATGCAGAAGTCAGATGAGACTTCTGTGGAAGAAAACGAGACACCGGACTGTTTGGACTGATGTGGGAAGATCATTCAACCAGTCAGGAGAAAATACATTGAAGTCTTGCCTAGTGGGAAAAGTTGGCTTTCAAAGAGCGAGTCCCTAAGATGTGTGCAATACCACTAACTCTCTCCTGACTCACAATGTTTGTTCTAGCACTAAACACTACATTAGAACATAAATAACCATTAACTGACAGTTAGCAACTGAACAAAACAGGGTTTAGGTTCCACACATACAGGAACGAAACGGAAGGTGGCAGGGATAAGACGCTGCACTACATTAACATGCTTGTTGCTTGGAGTGTTTTTACATCTAAATTTTGCATTTATAATCAGCATTTATTGTAGCTGGACCACATAGTTTGACCAGCGGGTAGAGTATATGTTGTACATATATTGGAGCAAAACCCTTTGGTTTGGGGTGGATTGACTGGGGGTGGGGGTCAGGGGAATAAAAAATATTTACAAATATTTTGTATTTAATGGAAAAAATCTTTGACCCAAAAATGAGCAAGAAATAAGAAAATGCACCCCTCGTGTGATCGACCATGTGCTCGTCACCACCCATTGCTACAGAGAACCGTTGAGGAGCAAAAGCTAGAAATTCATGTACATAGTGTCCTCGTAAACAACGATTGGGTTTCGTGGTTATGATTTGCAACAAAAGCAAAATATCATGAAATTGACAAGACCCCAAAGGCACAGCAAGTCCAAATTTCACTGTTAGCTTTTAAGCTAATAGCTAATAATCTTAACCCTTTGAGACTAGACTTCAACATTTAAAGTATCAAATGTAAAAACATATAGTTACGTTACCTAGTTTAATTCTTTTCTTCTTTCTGATTCATTTGCTACTGTGACCATTAAAAGCTTTAATATTCGGCAGTGTGGGTTTTGCCCTGGAATTCCGAAGGCAGGATTAAAGCCTTTTCTTGTGTGTAATGTGTGGCAGTAACAGCGTTTTTTGCAATCTGTTTAGTCTCAGTCTCATACCTTGATAATGACTATGATTCCATCATGGTCTTGACATGCTTTCTTTTAGGCACTCTTATAACAAGTAGGTGCATAGTCCAGCCAGCAGATGCCTAATGCAATGTTTCTGAGGCCTCCGTTCTGTTCGTCTTTTACTTTTCTGTGTGATTGAGGTGGGAAAGTTTACTGGAAAGCAGATGGGTCCCTTAAAGCAGGATATAATGCTGGATAGCAGATGGGTGAGGTCCTGTTTTTGCCTTTTTTGCCGTACCAAATGTGATTACACCATTTTGTCCTTATTCAGACCTGTTTTACAGACTATATTTGTCGATATTACTCTTTACATTTTCTGCACACACCTCGGAGCGTGGCCAAAAAATGACCATCTGGTTTTATTCTGCATTCATCCAGAGGTACCTATTGACAGTGAACCCTACAGCACTGCTGCTGATGCTTGTTTTTAATGTGATGGCTCGTGCGTCAATGGAAAAGGTCCATGATTGGGTCCCCCTTTGTTGTTGCTCTTGTTGACTTTCTAAAATCCTTCCTGTGAATGAAAGCTCCCTCAACTGGAGACACCATTTAGCCGAAATGGCAGTATGATGTGCCTCTCATTAAAGTGTATGACCAGGGCCTGCTTGTTCTCTGCTGCCAGCTTTCTCTCTTGTTGCCTTTTAAACCAGGTTGATTGGACTGCTCTCAACATGGTGCTATCTTTCGCATGCAGGCATTAGCGTGATCGTTTTCCTCAGGCTTGAAAAGCAACAGGGCTGAATCCTTTCATGCTAAAAACTGATTGTTTCATTTGTAATAAGTTTGAGTTTATTGCTGAGTGCAGTTAAGCAGCGGATGATGAAATGTCAGCGAAAAGCTTGAAAAAGCTGAACTTGGGCCACCCACATCTACTTTTGGACATATACACCATCCATTTTAAAAGTACCCTGCTAAACTCTTTTCACTGCATGTGTGTCTCATGGATAGTGCACCTCAGACGTGATCGATAAACATTAGGTTCAAAACGCTTGGGTATTGCTCTAAGATACACCACCTTGGCCTTGTGCACTGAAGGCTGAAGCCCATCGAGCAGCCACAGTGCTGCACTGCTGCAGCCTGAGCACACAAAGGGACTTAACTTTAATAGGGCCATTAATCTGGCTCTATTTCCCTGACGTTGCCCAAACAGACGCATAGTCCAGGTCTGTAGAGAGAGAAGGCATAGGTGGGAGAGATTTATGCAGGTTTAAAACCTTCTTTACAAGTGAATATAAGCCCAGTAAAGCAGACCTGCCAGTAATCTATAACATCGCTACCTACACATCTGGCTTCTCCCCCAAAGCTATGACAGAAAGTGTGCGGCGATAAACAGTAGCTGAGCTAAACACCAATAACGAAGGACGTGTACAGTTTAGCATTATCAAAGAAGGTATCAAACAAGTTTCTTTATTTCGCTTTTTCTGCCATGTGCATGACCCCCTACATCAAAAAAGCAGGACCCTAGGTAAGCAAGTATCTTCATATAATTGTAAACTTTGCGCCTGCATGGAGAAACAGTATACACTCTTCTTATCTATTTTAATTTAATCATCTAGCAGATGTCCTTGGCCAGCATGGGTTATGGGTTAAGGGCCATGCTCAAGGCCATGCTTCAACTCTTGGACCTTCCAGTACTTTAACCTTTAAGAAAACACTGTCTCCATTGCCACCTTGATAAGTCCGTAGGAGCAGCTAGATGATCTCTGATCTGACCTTACCTCTCTCAGATAAATCACAGAACTTACCACTAAGACTCAAACTCAGGTGGTGAGCTGCACCACTCGAGTTTATTGTTTGTATTGCATTTAGATTATTTAGTAGACACCCCTTTTCAGAGCAACTTACAGTTAATCAACTGATAGGTCTTGCTCAAGGCCAGCAACAGTGGCAGCCTTAATACCAAAATCCATCAAACATTCGTTCCTTGTCACCAATCGCAGTTGGATTCATCACTCAGTTCCTCTTCCTCTTGACTGTAAGCCGTATAAAAAGACCATTCCTGATCAAGCTTCTTGGGACTGTGCGACTGTAGAAGGGTCAACTTGGCATCCCGTTAATGATCTGTTTTTGACTGCAGAGGCATTTCCTGTATTTTATGGTTGTTTTCTAATATAAATAAATGATTCTAAAGAGAAATAGTTATATATGACCATAATTAATAATTTAATGATGGCCTAAGAGTTTTGAACAGTGCTGTAACGGCCTGTCCTAGCCAGTTTAGAGTAGACAAGTAATTTGCCAACACGTTTCGAGTAGGTAGGCAAAAAAAGACAGCGCTAATGATGCATTAAAAACCTAGGAGCTTGAGATTGGATCCTATACGGTGAGGCATCGGCCACCTGCTTTGCCGTGTCGCTACAAAAATCAAACTTCGTGGAACCAATCCCAGGACCTGCCAATGTCACGTTGTATAATCAGTTCATGGAATATAAACAATATCTCTTGAGTTCAACAAGGCGAGTTTTCAGCTTCCTGTTCAGCATCATGCAAAAAGCAATTCTGATTGATCTCCAACTCATTGTTTGCTGAACTGTTCCTTTAAATCAAATTATTCGGTAGCCTGCTTTCTCAGATATGAACAACTACTTATTACACTCCACCTGGGACAGACTTAAGGGGTGATGTTTATCTGAGACGATAAGCTTTTCCAGTGGCTAAAGACTTCAGCAAATACAAGCCGTAAGCTTTTGTAAAGCTTTTTCGCTGAGACGTTGAAAGTCCGGCTTTCCTGCAGCAGATTGATATGAGGGTCGGTGTTAATCACTCGGCTCGAGACCAAACATCTGAACGAAGATGCTAAGCTTCATTCAGAGATCCCTAAAATATCAAGGAATGATTGTATTCTAATGTCCTCAAGAATCAGGAACCCAGCTTTTCCGTTGATAGCGGCATGTTGCACTTCCTGGTCTGATGACTAAGGAGCTTTATCATGTCAGAGCTCATATACTGGAAAGAGTGAGGGCAAATCGAAAAGTCCTTATCACAATTCATGCAGCATTCAACTTCTGACTCCGCTGCATCACCCCTATCTGCTCAATGTATATGTCTACGTTCTCTTAGAAAATCTTTTCATTCAGGTTTGACTTTCTTATTTTCTTTTCCTGCCGTATTACTGAAAGCCTTTGAAATCATCACTGTTGAGCGTAACAAAAAACTGACTTTTCAGATACCTTTTAAATATATTGTCCTGCCATTTTCTATAGAAGCCTCAAGAATCATCCTACTAGTGGGCACAGTCAAGGGTGTTTTGGTAAACCGCTAGAGTGGGTCTAATGACCTACCAGAACATGGTGTTACAGTATCGTGTCTTCAATCGCCCTCATTTGTGGTAACCTTTGAGGTTTTATATTGCTTTCAAAACCAGCACGGTGAGTAATGGCTGCCTGATAGCATAATTACAACCTTTCTCCTAGGCACTGAGCCTTGGCTCATGTCACACTGGACTTTTTGGGGAGAAAAAATGAATTGAAAATTCAATTATCAAAAGCCTGCAAGACTGCTGTCATTTTATAAAATAAATGATAACTAGACCTTCATTTACTGAAAGCAATGCTTTCAAACTGCGGCATGCTTGTGCGTCCTATCAAAGATTGCAGTGATAGCATAGCTTTGCCCAAAATTGTAGCAAGTGTGTACTAGGCAAAGGAAACCTAGCACCAGAGAGAGTCTGGGAAGAGCCCCAAAGTCACTTCTGCGAGGCCAGCAATGAATTATGCTGCTTTGCCAAAGCGCCTTTAAAAATAATAAACATCTCAAAATGTGCCTATATGCGCACCTGTGAAACCTTTTCATTTTATTGTGATCAGTGAATGATGGGCAGGCTTTAACTGTGCTAATGCATGGTTGGAATATTTTGAGTACTTCCCCTTCTTTAAGATGCACTCTCTGACAAATGGGGTTTTGTAACTCTCCTATGGATATTATATACCCGGGGTTGTCATGGGAACAGTGCGAGCTAGGTGCCAAGTCTGCAGCTTTAATAAGAGTTGTACTGAGAAAGATGAAGAAAATGTCTCTCTCTGTCTTGATTGTCCACCGAGGGACAGATAGCGGCGTCACGGCACCCATCATTTTAGAAGAAGGAGAGTGTCAGGAAAATGAAAGGGAGAAGATGTAAAAACAGCTAGGAGATGTCAAGCCGCGGAGCCTTGGGGGAACGTAACAGGGCTGATAGCTTCTGGAAATAATCTCACAGCTAGATGAGCATGGAGAGAAGGGACAAACGAATTTCAAGTCTGAGCCATTGAAAGCATTTTTGTTAACGAGCGTATGGATCAAATTTACATCAAATTAAATCCAATCGTTATGGAGGTAGATGCATATTGATTTGTTACCTGAATGGAAAATGCAAAAAAAAAAAAAACACCTAGTGACCTAGTGGTTAAGGTACTGGACAGGGTTCATATCCCACCTCTGCCAAGCTGCCACAGTTGGGTCCCTGAGCAAAGCCTTAACCCACAATTGCTTGGATTCTAAAACTGTATGAATTGTAAGCTCTGGATAAGGGCGTCTGCTTAACGACTTACATGTAAACCAAAAAGACTTCATGTTTTCTTTTTCCTGATCAACTATTTGTCAGTAAACACCCATTTCTGCATTCCATGCATGAATCACATTATAAAATGGGCTGGTGCAATTTGGAGATTAGTAATTAGGTTCAAAAAGTAAATACAGGAATAAATAAATAATGATGCGGTTTCAAATGGTGATGTCAACAGATGATTGTTATCATGATTTGTTACAAAACATTATTCAGAACAAGGTCTCTGAGGAGCAAAAGTGGGCGTTGGATGAGAAAATGGCTGAAATGTTTCCAACATTAAAACCTTAAATGCTCCTCAAAGAAAAAATTGAAGGATTAGCACATTTTCTGCTGTGCAGTTTGTAATATCATTAAACAAGGCAAGGAGCGCAGAACAAATTCTGTGCATCCATATGTGAACTGCGTTCAGAGGCGGCGACTTATCTGGTCATATCTGGACTGGACCATCACACAACGACGTATTTTAGGCCTCAAATGCAGAAATGGATGTTTATTACCGAATGAAATGCAGCTGACCAGACAAAACGTGAAATAGTTCACGTTTCCAAATTGTTTTAACAATTGAATAATAAATTATTGGATGTGGTTTCTACCAGACTTAGCCACTCCTTCCTTCCCCCCATCCAAGCATCCCTTCAAAGCCCACGTGAGCTAAGTATGTTTTAATAAACAAATTATGTAGTGTTATTTACCTCTACACATTTTACAATATAAAAGAGAAACAAAGACCCATTTATTTCACAAAGCAAGTACCAGCCAAGAAGCCATGTGTGAGAGAACGCACATCCCTATAAAGCCTTTTATATTATTTATTGTTATTATTTATTATTTATTAGTCAGATCATTGTGATGAAATCACTGTGAATGCATTTATCCACTTCCATCATCGGTTACATGTTCAACAACCCATTAATAGTCTAATAACAGCCCCTCTAACACCCTTGCTCAAGGACCCTTAGGTGGCAGCTTGGTGGTACAAATCAAATGTTAAACCTTGAGCCACCACTGTTCACTTTTTACCTATCGTAAGTCAAATTTGGAGTTTAGTGTGTGCATGCAGCGACACAAAAAGCTTTGCAATGACTACTTGACTAACAAAAGAGATCTAGGAGTGCTGACAGTCATGGACCTACCCCCATAATCACCTGATCTAAATCTCATCAAGCACAGGGAACCAAAGCAAATAATAAAGATAGTTTTTGGACATTGTGAAATTGTACTGGATGACATGGATAAACAGCTCGAGTGTATGTTGTCATTACAGCAAAACAGGCTGCTATGTGACCTTGAGAGGGAAGAGGTATTAATAAAGGTAGCTGGGGTAATGGCAAGTGCAAATGATAAATGACAAACCCAGAGGAGACCGCAGGAGTGAATAAATACAGGTGTATTATACAGCGTCTATTCAAAATATTCAAACTGGCCTCTCTTCACCCCCGTGAACACGTCACTCGCTACTCACTCACTCAGTGATTGAGTTTCCATCTCATTTGTGTAATCGAACAACTTTAATTGACTTTTCATTTGCTTTTCTGATCATCCTGTTTAATGATTTAAAATCAAATGCTTCTTTCTTAATTGCTTCATATACATTTTAAAATATCCCCTGAGTTTTTTAACCCTTTTATTTTAAAGTTGCATCATTTCAATACTGCTGTTTATTCATCCATTCACTATCTTCCACTTAATCCACACGGGGCCGGGGGCCAGCCGGTGCCGCAGGAAGCAGGAACAACTCTAGACGGGGCGCAAATTCATCATAGGACATACACACACTCACAGGCATGCACACAGTCACACACTAAGGGCCACTTTGGAGACACCAGTTAACCTAACACGCATGTCTTTGGACTGGGGGAGGAAACCAGAGTACCCGGAGTAAACCCACGTAGACACGGGGAGGACATGCAGACTCCACACAGAAAGGACCCAGGCCGCTCCACCCTGGGATTGAACCCTGGACCTTCTTACTGTGAGGCAGCGGTGCTACCCACCGAGCCACCGTGCTAATTAACATATCTCACTGCCTTTTGGGCCGTCTGATTGTTAATCTCGCACTCTGCTCAGAGCACAGTGTGCAAAAGCTGTCTATGGTTCGTTTGCGTAATTTGCGTAGCAGGTTCGAATTTGACGACAGGGTTCCGCGTTGAACGTTTCATTTTGAACCACATCTGGATACACGGGCTTCACTGGCAGCATTATGGGCAGGTGTGTTTTGCCTCCTCACAGACACTGTGAAACTCTGCCATCCAACATAACCTCACGATTGCAACTGCACGCTTTCGTTTCTTTTAGTCTCGAATTTAATATAGAACACTTGGTAATACTCTAATTTTGTTAGAGAGGAAGGAGCACAGCTGGCATGGAGATTTGAAACGCCTGCCCCTCCTTGCCTGCCCCCTTTAAAATTTATTGAGCGGGGCAAAGAGACCAACAGCAGGATAAAAGAGACGAAAAAGAGATGGAAATGAAACACAGGAGAGAAGAACGTACGGTGCAGCAACAGCCTGAAGTCCAGGATCTTAAAAAAAATTAATAAAAACCTGCGTAACTTGAGGTCTTATGCACTTATGCCACAGGTCGCTTTATTTTCTAGATTCTTTGTATTTGTCAAGATGGAAATTACACACTTGATATCAGATTCTAAATAACAGAGCTAAATAATGGCGACAGAATCAAACTGACACTCAGCATTCAAGTGGATAGATGGATAGCTTTCCAGCCACTCCCAGTCGTGATTGCCTTACTTTGATCGCATAGCAGAAATACAAACATATCTCACTAGGCTGAACAGTGGCTGTCATGCAAGTGCTCCTTTCGGTCATGGTTTCTGCCGCTTTCATCAGTGGCGTCTGAGACAGCAAAGGAATGACCGTCACAACAAATGAATAGGAGGATAATCACAGAGGCCACCTTGAGTGTTCGCATTGCGCGCAGATGAATACTCGTCTTGGCTGCAATGCTTCTCGCCATTAGGCCATATTGTGTCAGGCAACAGACTGCACACAGCAATTAGGACTGGAAAATATGTACAAGAACCAGCCTGACAGATTTACCTTATTTAGTCGTTTGGCAGACTCTCCAGAATGACTTACCAAAATGTCAACAACAGCTGAAGGTAAATTGATTCAATTGAAGCACTCGCAAATCTGTAAGGATAGACTGGAAAGCACAGAGTGTGTTTACTTGCACTTAATAACGCGATAAATGCAGGACGTTTTTCGTGAGTAATATGATAATGGGACACCCCTGAGTTGACATTAATCTGATTTCGAATTCTTTTTAATGATCTCTAATCTAAATCATCATTACAGAAGTGTGCTTGTAAACTTCAAACGTTACTACTGAATAATCATATTGTCTCATGTATTTACTGCATTTCAGAGTGTCGATAGCCGTCTCTCTGCCTATAATTCAATTGCTGGTTTTTCTTCCGGGGTTGAAAGATCCCTGGAGAAAAACAACAGTACAGTCAATATAAAAAGGACCTGTAGTGAAGCCACTACAGCTTTAGCTGGTGTAGTTTTGATTATGTGCAGAATGAGAGAACACATCGAAATTGGCTAACTGGTATACATGCTATGAGAAATCTGATAATGGTGCTAAAATGCAGCTCTCTTTATTAGATTTCCTAATCTGATTTCTAGATGAGAGTATGCTGTTTACATGACCGCTTGACTAATCAGATAACTGCAGAAATTGATCAGAAATGATCAATTAAATTATTAATGTATTTAACACATGCACTGGTCGTTCAAACTAGTTCTTGAGTGTTTTTTTTTTTGACAGACAGGTGTTTTATGAAGTGGTGCAGTCAGACTCTTTGTGGAAGGAAGTGGAATATGTTAGCCGACCCCGGCATTATTATTGATCAGACATGACTTATTTGCTTGCACAATGTGTAGGCCCTGGTCTCACAGTAGTGCTTGTTAGGATAGAAGAACTGATGAACATGTGGCAAGTGGGTATCTTTACATAGATTTTCTGTTCTGTTTAATAATAATTATATGACCTGATAAACCAAGGTCATCTTGTCCTCTGACAGTCCGACTTTGACTGCTTTGCTTTTTTTAGAACCATGTCCTTGAAGTAACCCTAATCATCAGATCTAGCTTTTCTCGTTTGTTCTGGAAACAGCTGACTGTTTTAATAATAATATCTCTGAAAAATGTGCCGTTTAACATTCATGATGCATTCCGTAAAACAGGATGTTGACTGGACATTATCTTTGTCACATAGCTTAAATACTTTGCATGTAGAGTTACATTTTAGACAATAATGTGAATTTAAACACTATATGAATGTTATATGATCTGTTATAAAAATTTGTACTGCTTACGATTATGAAACAACAGTTACTTTGTTGTTTTCTGCCTTCAAAACTGTGACTCTCATTTCTGTCAGGTCTTTCAAGGGCTCGCTCGTACTAGTTATCTGTCAGTCAGACGTGAATGAGACGTATATAAGACTTTATAAGATTTCGTATATAAGACTATAAGATTTTTGTCCTGTTATAAAGGCCATCCATTAAAGTGAACATACACATGAAAATGATCATCCCACAATGTTTCCGAATAGGTAACTGGGTTTTAAGACTGATGCTGACCTTGCATTACCTAAATTACCCTGGTTTATTCATACATTATCAAGTGCGTGAGTTACATTCCTGTATCTGTTGTTTGGTTGGTATTATTTGCATCATGGTAGTCTGATATCGCTCTCCTTGGCGATTCAGCTGTCATCTTAACCCTCTTATGATAGGTGGAGGTGAAAACGGGGAGGCTGAAAGACAGAGGTCTCCTGGGGACTCCCACTGCTGACTCATTTACTGTTTAGATGCAGGCATTAATGAGATGTGAAATGGCTAAACTGTTGTTTCCACCGCTTGGCTTGCCAGGTACAACAGAGCTATAAACAGACCTGGTAAACACAAACACTCATTTCTTCTTCTGGCTTACATCACTATCCAGGCACTACTTAATGCTCCAGACTTTTGATTCTTATTTTTATTACTTTCGATTCTTGTTAAAACTGGTCCTGTGGTCTAAATGTCATCAGTGTATTATCTAACAATGGCAACAGTTTTCTGGCTAGAAATGGATACAGTGCTAAACTGAAGAATTGATATATGACCAGATGCATTGGAGGAGACAGCAGAGTATTATTTACTTAACTTTACTATTAATACAAAGTATTTCAGTACGAAGAATTTCAATTAACATCTTGGTTAAACATCCCAAGGTTTCTTCCTTCCATATTCAGGGAGTTTTTCCTCTCCACTGCTATCCTAGGCTTGCTCAATTTGGGATTGACCTTTTAAGATAATATAAGATTGTAAAGCTGCTTTGACACGATGCTTCATTGTAAAAAGCGCTATAGAAATAAATTTGACTTTGACTTTAAAAGCGTTAGCCCTGCAGCCAGTGTGTTATTGTCAATGAAGACATGGGCTGTGGTTCTGATGACTGTGGTGGCCTAGTGGTCAAAGTACTGGACTATGGACCAGAAGGATTAGGGTTTAAATCCCACCTCTGCCAAGCTGCCACAGTTGGGTCCCTGAGCCCACAATTGCTTGGATTGTAAGACTGTAAGTCGCTCTGGATATGGGTGTCTGCTCAATCTCATGAATCTAAATGTATGAAGATGTCCTTGTCTTCAAGATACCTCAGGATATCATGCACATGCTTACCCTCTGCAAATGTTTTAAAGCTTACATTATCCAGTGTTGGATATTAAAAATTAAATACAGCCGATTGTCTTTTGTGGAGCTTATTGGCTTCACACTTCTTAGTTAAGCATAGCAAGCTAGTTACTGTATATCTCTAATTCTCTCTATATTCTCTAATGTTAGCTTGTTAGCTCTATATTTGTATTACCAGCCGAGTCGAAGGCGTCTGTCTGAGTGGATGTTATTTAATACCAATAATCCATTCGAACAGCATAATCCAGTCATGTCTAACTCTGCACTCAGATTGGCTAACAGAGAAAACAAGTTCTTTTCAGTATCCAGTCAATAAAGACGTTTTATTTTCAATTGCCTGACCTTCAGAATGGAGGTGTGTACTTAGTGTAGTTTAGGATCGTTTTTGTGGGGACAGACTGAAATGATATTACTATGTTTTTACATTTAGTAATAAAAGCAGATAGAATGGATGCTGCTTATATTTCGTTGATTTTATGCAGCAGCTTCTGAATACATTTGAAAGATGAAGGGAAACAGGGAAATCATTATCATTTGCTTCCGAAAGCTAACAATAAGAATAAGAATGAATAATATTTAATTATATGTAGATATAATATAGGGTT
>JAUZST010009501.1:0-12950 GCA_034779995.1 Parotocinclus haroldoi | reverse complement strand
ACACACACACACACACACACACACACACACACACACACACACACACACACACACACACACACACACACACACGACCAGCAGGAGTATGTAAGAAACGGCTTTTACAGCAGCTGAGCCGTTTATAGCGCTGAGAACCCCATGTGAGTGTAAAGAAGCTTTAATGGACAATCTTTAATCTGAAAGCCAGATGTGCAGTGTGTCAGCCTGAGGTGATACTAACAGATTAAAGACTGCTACTGGAACTTAAACGAGGAAGCAGAGAGTCCCAAGATATTTCCAAACAACCAATATCATTGATGAGGTTCTGTGCGGCGAGACCAAACCCCAAAGTCAAACTAAGGCGGCACAGCATGAGATCACGGCTATAACATTTCTGAGATACAGTGACGGTTAAAACCAAATATTAATAACTAGCAGTCTCTATTGAGGTCAAGCTCACAGCTTTGTCATTTGCAGCCCCTCGTGGTTCTAATGATTTAAGCAGAAACTGCAAAATGCTGCACGGTTTTCTCGGCGTCGGATTCGTAACCATTTCCCTCCTGCAAAGCCACTGGAACAAACCGAGGCTTTTCATTTTTGGTTTTCTTTCCCATCAGTCTAACGGAGCTTAATTTTATTCCGCTGCACAGGCTAAAGCTCAGTGGAACGCTTACGTCAGGGTAAAGAATGAAGGCAAGAAACCCTGGACGGGATTCAGGAGGGGAAATCCACTCTCTAATAAACAACGGAGAAGAAACCTTCAACTTCAACAGCTTGCACACGAGGGTGGACTTTAGATTTCCTTAACGGAGAGGAGTAAACGCTGACATGGCAACCCAAAGTGTTTCAATAATCATGCACTGCTGTGTTTGCTGGTCCAGCTCACGTTTCCCTTGGAAAGAAAAACCCCACACAATTAGAACCCAGAGTGGGCGGCTCCAAGAATTCACTGCCAAAATTTATATAAAAAAAAAATTTTTTTTTTAAAAAGACAACAACAGATTTTAGACAACAAGAGCCGTTTTGTAAAAACGTGCAAAAAAAGAGAAATGACTGCCAAGCCTTGTGGAGAGCCGGACCCCCTCTTGTGAGTGCATCAGAAACGGGACCAAAACTCTGACATCATGAGATTGGATCTGGCTAAGAATACGATAACCAACAAAAGGCTCAAAAACAGGGACCTTAATCAACGTCCGTGAACACATGATCCTCGTTATTTCTTTCTACACCACAAGCATTTTTTCAACACCACAATTCCTCAGACGTACACAAAATGCAGAGACGGTCGTATTAAAAATGAACATCATCCCATTGTTTTCCACGGTTAATGATTTATGGTCTAGTCAAACATCACAACTGTGTTTATAAACACTTTTAAAATGTGCCCATCCCCGATGGACTGATGACCCTCGTCTGTGCCCTGTGAATTATGAAGATTTCAACGCCCCAAAGCCCAGTGTGAGCCAGTGGGACTGGTTACCCCAGTCTTAGCCCAAAGTCACCACAACCTCAACTGCTTTTTATATTGGCCTTTACATTTTAGGCCCCAGAACCACCCCTACAACCCTCTGACCAATCAGTGAGTGATCGCTGTTACACATTTACACTTGTATTTATACACAAAAAGCAGTGTTTTTACAAACTTTAAAAACATGAATTTTGTTTCATCTGTGGGGCAGCACCGCTCCCCGTGTCTGCGTGGGTTTACTCCGGTTTCCTCCCACAGTCCAAAGACATGCGTGTTAGGTTAATTGGTGTCTCTAAAGTGGCCCTTTGTGTATGCTCTGTGTGTGTGCCCTAAAATGAATTGGCGCCCAGTCTAGGGTTGTGCCTGCACTTGCGCCCAGAGTAGCCGGATGGGCCCCGGCTGGGCACCGGCCGGCCCGCGACCCTGTGGGGCTGAAGTGGAACATGATGGATTGATAAATTCATGCGTGTACGGAGATTTAAACGTCTCAGCCGCTGGTCGGTTTGGCTAAGAGCCGGTTCTAACACACGTTCATGATGAGGAAGTATGCACTGTTTAAAACATCTGGGGATATTAGGAAAATCTGGGACCATTACATTTTACAGTGATTTTTTTTTTTGTTTTTTTTTTTGTGAGCAGTCTATATAGTCTCTCTCCACAGGAGAAAAAAAATAATAAAAATAATCGTTTTGTGTGGGGAAATAACGAATAAGAGATTTAAAACATCATCACCCTGCTGAATGTGCACAACGACAAAACTAACCAAGGCAAAGAAGGTTCAAATTCAAGCTTAGCAATGAAGACGTTTCCAGAAAACTCTGTAAAATCTGTATGCCGTCATTTCTAACTGTTACAGAAATGTATTTATTAGAATTAGCAGATGGGAATCGGTCGAGAAAAAAAACCCCCAAAAAACTGATAAACACAAAAATACACGTTTTAAATAAATAAATAAAGTAAAAAATATAAACCATCGGTGAATCTCTAGCAGACATTTTAAATAATCCAAAAGAAATGCTCTGAGCTTACACCATTTAAAATTAAAGTTGTTCACAGCTCAGAATGTCACTCGCACGTCTCCAACCAATTCCCAATCATGACATCGTGGTTAAAAAGCATAGCGTGTACACTTCCTGTGCAAACTCAACAAAGCACAACCTTCAGATAAGGTCGATTTGCTTATTTGCAGTGGAGCCCTGCTGCCACACCGCCGACAGCACCTCCCTCTCTGATATAAATTCGATCTCAAAATTTCAGTTGCTGACCGTTTTGCGTCTTCCTAATATTAAGAATCTCTCTATAATAAACAAAAATGAGGTGAGCAATAGACTCTAATCTAGCCAAACACTGCGGAGCCCTAGGTTCGAGAGCCCAGAGACCAGGTAGGGTGTCACATGGCTGTATTTGAGGGGTGAGACTGGACAGGGATCACTGCAGTGCTGCCTAGCAATGGACTGGCTCATAGGCCAGCATCAAGCACCGGCATCCCTCTAGACCCTGACCAAGGCAAAAAAAAAAAGAGTTTACAGAAAGCATTTCCTTTAATATTCAATAATTTGGGATATCGCAGCGCACAAATCCTTCCTTTCGGCTTAACCAGGGCTAACGTCATCCACCAGGCCGGTCTGAAGCCGCTTCCTGTACTCTGTCCACATTTCTCATCCAGTAACAACAGCGCTTTGATTAATGAAATACAGATTTTAAATGCTTCATGTAAGGAAAGAAACAGTTTCTGGGAAAATCCCGGGTTGTTGCCCCTGGACAGTTTTTTCCCCCCTCACATCTAGTGCCTTACAAACCTCCCCTGGAAACACAAAAAGACAAACAGGAATGTGTTGGTTGGCTCTACAGGGGTACGGGGGTTATACGATCGGGTCTTATTACTCACCCCATATGACGGAGTTAGGAATTTAAGCTCTAGATCTTCCCACCAAGTGAAAAATGGTCACTCTGGAAGCTTAGCATCTGATGACGCGAGAGCTTTCTCGCTGCGGTAGGTGTAGCACGACTCCAACCACCATCCTGTAACAACACAAGCTTCTTCTATGCACTGGAAGGTTGTTTGCTGTCTAGGAAATCTGCCCAGCGCTCTCCCACGTCATTTTCTGAATTCCCCTTCAAAGCGCGTCTCCAAAAACGCTGGGATAGGCCGCACCAATACGCAGAGCTGTTGTAACGTATTTTACAAGAACATGGCTAAGAGCGTCAGGGAAGTTTAGCGGAACAAAATGTGGAGGCTTCAAAGTTTGGCCACACAGAAACGTCCCTTTAAAAAAAAACAAAAAAAAAAAAAAACGGCCTGAACAAACAAAAAGGCGATGATTTGTCTCAACTGATGAAGACAAATTTCAAACAAAGCAGAAGTTTATGCACAAAACGGACTGCGGGACATGAAAACAAAGACAGCAGACAACACAGTTTACATCCAGCACCAGAACATAAGCATCACTACAATGCGGACGCTCTTTAAAGCAGAGCGGGACGTCTGAGGCGGCACAGACGGCGTGTAAACACACAGTTGTAGCGCCGCCAAAAAGACCTGCTTTTAGGGAGTCCCAATTTAGTAGCTCCAAGGGGACGGACTAATTAGAGTGAAAGATGGCAGCACACTGTGCGGGCTCTGAAAGAGAGTCTTCAGTTCTCCACAGGGACCCCGAGAAAGAAGAACGAGGCAAAGAAAAGCAGAGAACAGGCGGATTCCACGTCTTCTGTTCAGATATACCTTCTAGCTGTGGTTTGAGCGAAGAAAGGAGCCATGACGAGGCAGCTTTCGGTTTTAACAAGAACGTTTCGATGTCAGAAACCAGCAACATGATCTTTAACTCTTTGAAGTCTGGCCCAGTGGGAAACACTCGTAATTTGATATGAAGTACTTCCCATGTACGTCTCAAACACACACACACACACACACACACACACACACACACACACACACAAACGACTGCGTTACACATTGCCCGGAATGGATGTTGAACCAAACATTACCATAGTCACAGAGTATTTTAATGCGACTGTAATGTGCATGTACTGCTCACAAAAGCTAGGGGATGCTCCAAAATAAAATATCCCCTGATAAAATACCCCCTACATTTTGTAAGCAGTGTATAAGACTGCGGTTAAGTGCTTAAGGTACTGGTTTCTGGACCTGATGGTCCAGGGTTCAAACCACACCTCCGCCAAAGCTGCCACAGTTGGGTCCTTAAGCAAGGCTCTCACCCCACCATTGCTTGGATTGTAAGACTGTACTAGATGGAGGTCGCTCTGGATAAGGGCGTCTGCTAAATGCCGTAAATGAATAAGAGGCATTTTCACAAATCAACTGCGTTAATAAGAGGATATGATTGACATAATATTTTTGTTTGATGGAAGCAGAGAATATATCGATAGACAGTATTAGGAACGACACACAAGACCAGCCGGATGAACCAGAGCCTCAACGAGGGAAGGTTTATATATACACACTACTCGCAAAAATCAGGGGGCGTGTCATTATGGGATGTTTCATTTTGGATCCCTTAATTTTTGTGAGTAATATAGTTATAGGTTAGAAAGAACATACAAGGTTCAATTTGTTTCTGTAGCACTTTTTACAACGGAGCGTCGTCTCAAAGCAGCTGTACAATCTTATATGATCTTAAAAGGCCAATCCCAAACTGAGCAAGCCTAGGGCGACAGTGGCAAGGAAAAAAACTCCCTAAATATAGAAGCAAGAAACCTTGGGCTTAAAAAGGGACCCGATCTCCTTGGGTGGGTTGGAGGGGTGGGAGAGACAAAGGAGTACTACTTACAATAGGACATGCACATGTGCTTACAAACACCATATATAGCTTGGTACATAAGTAATCCAAACGTGAGCTAACGAGTAAGGGAGCACATTGCCTGTAAAGTACACACACACACACACACACACACACACACACACACACACACACACACACCCAAACATGATGCCTTGCTCTTTAACTCCCATCTCTGCTGGTGGACCTGCAGTGTTGATTGGTTGTAGAGGTGACCAGCTGTTTATGGTCACAACGTCCAGATGTAAAATCCTGTTTATGACCCCCCTGGCCCTAAAGGGAACTGATGCTGAACGGATGGTTGTAAATAGGCACTTGGTTATTTACTTAAACCACTTAATCCACCATTGAAAGCATTAACCTGCAAAACAAACAAACAAAGAAAATCTGATCGAACACATTCCTGAAAGAACGCTTAATCAGGAAGTGACTAAACACTGAAACAAAGTAGGGCGACTTACCCCCTACCCCCAAAATTGAATTACTTGTCTTGGGGAAAATTGCTTTTCAACTCCACTGGAATGCATGTGAACCAGTGCAGGTAATATAAAACCAAACCATCACGAAAAAAACTATATAAAAGAGGCACATCAGCTACCCAATATCATGAATTATGGATCATAATGTTTCTTGTTTGAGATTTGTTGGCTTAGGCTTTGTTATAAAGACCCATGCACCGTGTTAATCCCCCTCCAGGGCTTCTTCAGGGTCAGACTGCGACCGCTGGCTGAATCGTTTTGGTTGGTGGTCTCCACTCCAGCCGTGTTCAACAGCTGTATTACAGGGTTCATATCTCAAACAGATTTAAGGAGTGCTACACGTGCCCGTTTCTGATAAATGAGATTTCCATCTAAGGGTCTGGCATTCAGGACCATCATTATAAAACCATAAACATTGCTTAAAGTTATTAGAACGCACATGTGCTTTAGCGCTTGCTGACGTGGCTGATGACACGTTAAACGGTCCCCTCATTCCTCACAGGAAGTCCTATAAACCGATTACGTACCCACGTGTACCCTGGCTGAGTTCTTACGCCACTGTCACCCAGTCAAAGAAGAGTTCTGTTTTTCCCGTTCCGCCATTCCAGAATGAACAGAAACGAGGGTTCTGGCAACCATGCCGGCAAAGTTATTGGATTTCGTTTAGTCATTGAAAGGATGTCGAAACAGATTTTGGTCCACACCCATGAGACAGCATAACGCAGTTGCTGCGGATTTGTCGGCTGCACATATCCGCATCCCAAACCTGCATTCTGTATTGGATTGAGATCCGGTGATAACAGAGTGCAGTGAACTCCCTCAGGTCTGAGAAAGCAGTTTGCTTTGAGCTTTGTTCCATCGTGTGTTGTGTTGAAAGTAGCCGCCAGAAAACGGGACACTCAAAGGGGTGCACAAGGTCAGCAACAATGCTACGTGGGTAGTATCGCCCAAAGTGGGGCAAGAAAATACCCCCCCGTACCATTTCACCACCAGCAGCCTGAACCTGAAGGTTGGATGAATCCAAACGGTTATGTTGTTTACGCCAAATTCTGAACGTCAAAACAGAAACCAAGAATCAAAGCAGGAAAGGTGTTTCCAGTCATATATTGTGCAATTTTGTAACTCATCTGCATCAAGGTTATGGTCCAGAGATGCTCTTCTGCATACTCTGGTTGTCATCGGGTGTTTTTGGAGTTACTGTTATCCTTTTATCAGCCTGAACCAGTCAGCATTCTCCACCTCTGGCATCAATGAGGCATGTTCACCCACAGAACCACTCTTACTGGATTTTTTTCACTTTCTCAGACCATTCTCTGCAAGTCCCAGACATGGCGCTGTGTGAGAAAAGCCCAGTAGATCAGCATTTTCTGAAAAAAACTCATTCTCATGCCAGTCCCTTGTTTAATTCACGTTAAATCCAGAGCGACTTACAATTAATACGGCCTTATAAACCAAGCAATTCTGGGTTAAGGGCCTTGCTCAAGGTTCCAATAGTGGCAGCTTGGATCAGATTTGAACCCTGGACCTTCTGGTCCACAGTCCAGTGTCTTACCCACTAAGACTTACCCACAACAACCATTGAACATTCAAAGTCACTTAAATCTTCTTCATTCTGATGCTCAGTTTGAACTTCAGAAGCTCGTCTTGATCCCGTCTACAGGAATTGTCGCTTTCTGGTTGACTGATTAGACATTTTCATACAAGTTCATCACATATTTCTAAACAGCATTAATAAAGATCATCTATTCTGGTAGACACCGGACAGCCTTGTGGACATTTCTCGTGCAATGGAGGTGAGGTACTAATTCTTAAACTTCCACACACACACTTCCAACCTGCCCCGCCTGAATGTTTGTAACGGGCCTTTTTTGGGGCTGCTGGTCAGAGCTGGGGCTGAATCTGGTCACTGTACCGGAGCTTTGCTAGAGCAGCGGTTTTGATGAGCGCGTTTGCAAACCCTGCTGTATCCCCTTCAGGAAAGGCAAGTCTAGTTTCAAATTAGTTTGTGGAACAAAAACAAAACTTTCCAACAGCAAAGCAGCACAAACACGGTGTAAAATACGCCCGGTTCATTAATCTCTCCCACAAATAGACTAATATTGATTTTCTCAGACTCGGTAGAGAAGCGACGCCGCTCTGCGCACACCAATGCACTCAGCGAGCCTGCAAGCACGAGCGATCGCTAACGACGGCAAAATGCTGCACTGCACAACAAGCGTCGACAGGAAACGAAGCGAACCAAGGGAAAAGATGGACGGTTTAACACCTCTGCTTAATCAGGGTCTTAAATAACAAACCACATTCTGAACTTAACATCCTACAGCGGCTGATCGAGGCCTCTCAGGCTCAACGTACACCAACGTTAGTACTGAAGGACCTAAGCAAACTTTAATTCAAAACTTAACCCCGTTAAATATTGGGCATAATTCAACAGTAACGCATTTCCAACTTCCCCAGTCAGGCAGGTAACACAGAAAGCTCACCAACCCAAACCAAATTTCTACTGTCCTGAACAAATCTTCATATAATTGGGGGATATATCCCTTAATTAAACATCCCATAATGAAGATCCCCCATTTTTTGTGAACAGTGTACAATGGAACACACAAAATAATACAGTATTGAGCAAAAGTCTTGGGCCACCATAGATTTGTTGTTTTGTTTGTGGTAGAAACCATAGGTAACAAATTCAAAACTTAAAGTTTCACAAAAAATTGGTACCCCATAATCTTTTCCACTGATCTTCGTTCCATTTTTTGTGAGCTTTACCATTTCTTAGCCTTTTTACCCTGTTCCTCTTCTGGTAAAGTGGTTTCTTGCTACCCTTCCCACAAGACCAGTCCTGATCAAGCTTCTTCAGACTGTAAACGAATCAACTTGGCATCCTGATAAAGCTGCTATTGCTTAAGTGGAGATCACACTAAATATATATTTTTTTCCCCTGATGGTCATTATACCATTCCCAAAACAACGGCATATCTGATCGAATGGTGGCCTAAGACTTTTGTACATTCTTGTATACTCCGTTAAGGCTAATTACTCTTAACGTAATTAACATTCTCACACTATACTAAGCACCAGAACGTGACAGAGTGCGTTCAGTCGAATAACGGTTGTGATTTGGTTGCAGGTACAGACTGTGCCATAGACAACCACTGCTGTAGTGTCACTCACAATTAGCTCGAATTTTTCTATGTTTTTGTTTCTACAAATATACAAAAACAAAAGGCGGATAATTATTAAAGTAATGCTCCAATACTGGCAAAACCAACAGCCAGAAGGACTCGTATCTTTAATGTCGTGTTCAGCATCAATGGCTATGACGGTCACGAGGTTATATCGAAACTCATCGTACAAACTCAGATCCAGCCAATTTAGCGCAGCCGATTAACCTAAAGCATGTATTTGGACTGTGGGAGGAAACCGGGGCCTCCGCATTAAACCCACGTGGACATAGGTCCACACGGACGGGCGTTGGTCGTGCTAACCGTTGCACCACCGTGACTCCTGCGCTGCCAACAAATTGTTTGTTGCTATGCAACCGTAAAATTCCCTACCCTGCTCTAAGAGTACTACACGATGGCATGTGGCTTATGGTTTGACACTAACTAATGTTAGTTTGGTTTATAAAGTGCAAGTAAGCAAAGACGAAGATGAAGGACGAGGCTTTCTGAAATGCATTTTGTCCAGGAGCAAACCTGAGCGGTCGGGTGCACCAGAGAACCCGTTAGCTTTGGATCACTCTGGATGATGCGGGGTTGTGTTTCGAGATTCTGCATCACTGTCGGATCAGACACAAACAACAGTGCACTCGGTTTGCACCCTGGCTTTCAGTCCATGTGGACCGCGGCCTGGACGATGAAACAACTCGGAGCGCCGCTTTCAACGCCGCACTGAACAAGCACATTAAACTTGCAGCGCCGCAGGCGGGAATAAAGAGACGCTGCAAATTAACAACATGCCCCAAACAACCGGTTCTTTGTGTAAATGCCCCAGACAAGGCACAAAGACGCTCGTCTGAACCAGAGCCATCTCGACAACACTCTCCGCACAAGACCGAGTGAACCGAGACGGTGGTACTCCTCATACTACTGACCGCATTGTATGTGAAGGGACACTGGAGCGACAGAGGACGAGGAGTTAATTGGGGACAGAGAGTTGAACAAAAGGTCTGAAAGAGATTCAAATAGCAGGACTCCATGGCAACATGGGCCAGAAACAGACAACAGTCAACGATCAAGACGAGCATTACATCCAGACATGACTCGCTCTCTCGCTGTAACTGTCATTACTTCATACAATAAAACATCTGAACTCATCACTCCGCACTCCTACTGAGCATCAGAGAAGCTTTTCTAACTAAACACGATCATAAAAAAAAAACACACTCAGCCATTGGTTTCTTATATCTTGGTGCCTTTCCCGCAATTCGCAGGTGAACATGTACTCTGAACAGGGTGCCCGGGCATCACAGAACATCATCCCATCCTGCCTCCCCTCCTTCAGAGCCGAACAGGAGCTTCAAACAGGATTTTAAATTTGTAAAAATAAGTGGATGCAAGAACAGAGAACGTAACGTACAGGTGTGCATTACGGACATATTCGTACAGTATTCATGATCTACTATATTCATATAGTAGTTTAGATACTTTGCCCAGCGTTTACAGTATCTTAAATAACTGAAAACATATGAAAGTATATTACAGTACAGCATCTTTTACAAACACTTACTGATTCGCACAATTCTCTTTTCAGTCAGCTGGTGATGCACTCGTTTTCTGTCATTCGGTCATGAACAAGATCTGAATAAGACAGATTTTTATTTCCTTTTATAATTCCTAAGACTTTGGAAGTTAAAGTGACTTTGATCAAACGGATGCTGAATGGCAAGCACCTGTATTCAAGTAAACCTCATTTATTTCAGAGTTCAAATATCAAGCATTCCAACATGCAGTGTTATTATCATCATCATCATCATCACCACAACTACAGGGTATTGGCCCACGGACCAGAAAGTCCAGGGTTCATGGTCCACCTCGGTCAAGTCACCACTTTTAAAAAAGGTACTGAGCGAGTCCTTTAACCCACAAAAACTCTGAGGAACGTCTGGGGTTACATAGTGGCCGGTACACATGGCCACCAACACCTTCCCATTACTGAGCACCAGCATGGGGGTCAGGCACAAGACGTGAGGAGGACATGTCAAGGACGTCCGAAGACAGGACAGAAGGTTCGCTTCCCACCAACAGAGAGCCAGCTGCCTCGGAATAAAGGGTCACGATGGCAATTTTGGCAACGAGTGGTTTTGGTTTCTGTCAGAATTGGAGACAAAATCCAAGAGATCACCGGGTGCTTCTGGCTCATTAACGCTTTTAAAATTAGCCCTGCACTCCGACTTCCTACTCCTACTCAGCATACATGAGCAACTAGATTAGGTAACAGAGGGCACAGGGGCTAACACGCCGGGGGAACATGCATCCCAAAAGGAAGCATCTCCTCCCGACATGCACGGCGTTTCGTGGCTTATTTTAAATTTGCTCGTTTCTTAAAATCAGGAGTGCATCATGGGAAAAATACCAAGGACAGCAACTTTAAGTGGACGAGAGATCGGGTGTCAAATCTGGAGCCTAAACAGACTGGGAAGTACACACTCTGGAGTCATGTATTAGGTTTTCCCTGAAACGTCAGTCAGCTGAAATCCGCTTGATGTGTGGAAACAATGCGACTCGGCCACTCCATCACAACTTCTTTTGTGTGGACATAACAATTGCACAAATCCCTACAGATTGTGGGCGGAAACTCAGCACAGAACATGTCCTTCACTCCTGAGCATTGCGGTGGTGCACCGAGTTGAAACGTTTATTTGTCTGGTCTGGAGTTTTTCCACCGAAACACCTTCGAGGCACGACTGAGAGCCATTGTGTTTGCTGTCTGTTTACAGCAACCCTGAAGGTTGTGTTTGTTCAGCAGATCACTGTGGATCTGAAGGGTGGAGGAACAGAGGCCGTGCCAGAGAAAGGTCGACCTTTTATTTCTGGAAGAGACTGAACTTGAATTATGGAAACGGAGCCACAAAAGTGATTGCCATATAGAGACGGAGGGCATGCGGGGGATTTGCACAGGACTAAAATAATTGGACGCTGCCCAGATGGTTTTAATTATAGCCCAAGCATGCTGCAGTGACTTTCTTAATTCAAACAAGTCCAAAAATCCACAACGTTACATTTACTTATTATTTTTATGCGGACAGGACTCTCGGGCCACTTTTCAAGGCCTTGGGAGTCGTGGTCGAAAGGAAAGGCGAGTTTCGACTTCAAGCTCTCACAAGTCATAATGACGGCTTTGGAGAAAAGAGGTCAGTCTTTATTCGCTCGTCTCCAAGCGGCTCGTGAACGGAAACCTCTCTGATCAAGCAACCAGGAAACAAAACATCCAAACATTGCAGATCCAAAGCCTTCCCCCCTCCCTCTGAAAAACTCAGTCATAAATAATGAAATAATGCTTTTCTTGGCTTACTCATAAAGAATGAAATAATTTTCTTCTCATTCACATGGGTTGCCTTGGGTTTGTCTGAACAATACAGACAAAAGAGGCGCCGCAATCACGACTCGCTTGTCAAAAAAAAAAAAAAAAGGGGAGAAACTCGAGTCGTGATGCGTCAGAGATTGAGAGCCGGCCAACATGAATTCAGCCAAAGTTAAAAATCTCACAAACTCTCACCATGACCAGGGCAAATAATAAAGATCAGAGAGACCTAGAAGCGAGACTTGAGGAACACCACAATATACGTTTGCTTTTACAGAGAAGTGACTCTTAATGTCCTTTCACAAACTGGCAGCAACAAGGTTTTCCAGGCAATTCGCAAGAATTGTGTTACTGATCACTAACATCAAGGCATGGAAACAAACAAAAACTTGATAAGATTTTTTTTAATGATCTTTAAACTAGCAGGGGTGTAAGAATACACACTGCTCATGATTCGAATCCTGATACGGAGTTCATAATTCGGACTCTATTAGAGATCCCATCACGTTTTATCCTGCCGATTCGGATTACCAGTTTTTATTCTCCGCATTGAGCCTCGAAAACTCACCATACTCTGCCAAGTGTTTGTTGTTTTTAATCAGTTAGTTGTTCTGAAGCGTTTTTATGCGCTTCCCCCGCGAGATCTTTTTTTTTTTTTTTTTTTTTTGCTTAACGTGTTGCAGGATGCAAAATTTTTACGTC
>JAUZST010009500.1:0-12950 GCA_034779995.1 Parotocinclus haroldoi | reverse complement strand
TATATATATAGTCTCAGGCAGCCATTAGATTTGTTGTTTTAGCAATGGTATAATGACCATATATAACACAACTTGGATTAGTCACTCTATAATACTCTTTTCTACTGATCTTTCCAATCTTGTTGAGCTTTAACATATCTTAACCAATTCGCCCTGTTCTCTTTTCAAGAGAGTGGTTCCTTGACAGCTACCCTTCCAAAAAGACCATTCCTGATCAAGCTTCTTCTGCTTGTAGAAGGGTCAACTTGGCATTCCAATAAAGTTGCCAGATTCTGCTATTGCTCAAGGGTAAATTGAGGTCAAAATAATACTTGCCACTGTAGTCTACAGAAGCTTTGTTCTCATTTTTTAAAAATACTTCATACAAAATCTATAGGGGTCTACTCACGTTTGTTGCCAGCGGTTTAGACATTAATGGCTGCGTGTCGAGTTATTTTGAGGGCACAGCAAATTAACACTGTTATACAAGCTGTGGACTGACTATTTTACACTGTATAAAACTGCCAGATCTTCAAAAACTGAATGTACAGCTCAAGCATGCCTCCGGACCTAAACCCTATTGGGCATCTGTAGGGCATTCTCAAATGGAAGGTATCCTCTACAGATGCTTTTATCAAGTTGTATGGCCTTAAATCCACGCGAGTGGCATCTAATGCTCTTTAATAAATCAAGCTGGATTTCATACTGTCCTGTTAATTCTATTTAACTGAATTTCACACCAAATCATCTGGTTTCGCTGGTCATGAATACAGCACACAAAAGCATCAAATTCACTTTCTTCACAACCACTGCTACTACTGTCCTTACACAGATGCGGCACAACGATCACACTGCTAATGACTGAATGAGAATCGAGTTCCAGACCTATTTATATTAATGAATATTACATGTATTCCTACAACTACAAACGAATGAGATTTGAGAATTCTTGGCTGAATTGAAATCATAAGACCAAAGTCCAACACTATTCAATTAAAAGACGGTCAAAGTACGACAAGACCCATTTTGCTACTCGAGTACAAATGGCATGCAAATGACTACACCTAAGATGTCTAGGATGTGTATGGTAACATTTTTCACAGTATTTACAGAGATGAGCATGCATTCAACTCAGCAGAGCGGTACACAACTAGCAAAACTAAGGCTTAAACACATATACATTTTATCAGGATATGCAGCATGATTTTTTTTTTGTTTACCAAGCCGAATACGGTGAGGTATCATCTATGAAACAGTGAGATAGGACTTTACTTTAATGTAAGCTCAAAAATACTTCATGTCAAACGTTATGGTTTATGTGTGAGGCTATTCATATGGGCGTTATGGATATGAATGGCGTAGCCAGCACTGATGGGCTGTAAATGACATGAATTGTTAAAATATACGCTCACTGCAGTAAAGGTTACACTAGGCTGTTTGTAGATCCATCACAAAGTCTCACATGTTCCTGAGAATGGCGTTCAGCACTGAGTTACATGTGGACTACGCTAAAAGTCTTCAACCGCGGTATAATAGTTAGTAAGGAACATGCCATTAGCCCTTAAGCTACCAACTCCTTCAGTGTGAATCACTATACACTATGGCTTTAAAGTTTGCTGTTAGTGTTATGATGTTTGGGGAAATCTATATACAATATGGCTTGAGAACCCCCCTATAAAGAGCATCATACAACTTATACAGTCTTACAATCCAAGCAATTGTGAGTTAAGGGCCTTGCTTAAGGACCCAACAGTGACATCTTGGCCGGGGTGGATTTGAACTCTGGACCTTCTAATCCATAGTCTCCTACTTAAATCGCTAAGATGCCACAGTCCCAAAAATAGAGGCATGACAGACAAGCCCAGGTGACATTTGCGGTGAAAAGGTGAGTAGCTTTTCATTTTCATGGTCATGGTCAGGATGGTTCAGGTTTTTTAACCTCTAGAAGGCTTGACTGTAAATTAAACGACCGGCGCTTGGCACTTGATGTTTGCAGAGATAAGCAGAGTACAAACTTTTCCATTTTACATCTCCGCTTGTGTGCGTCTCCAAATTGTGTGTAAATCAATTCATGGAAACAAATTCAACTAAATGTCATCAATAATGTCAATATATGTTATAAATGAAACTTTGTTTTATTTGACCAGCTGTCAAAGATTTGTACTCCCTATTATAATTAGTTATACGTTTTAAGACTGTAAAGCTTAAAACATGTTGATTTGACGGCAGTTACCAGGTGCTCGCCTGTATTAGCCCCATACTCACTTGTACATCGATGCAAAGGAGCCACCTTGGAACCAATAGAGAACAGATCATTGGGTACCATTGTCAGTAAACCAGTGGCCTCAGACACTGATCAGGCAGCCTTTTTTAATTAAAGGGAGGCCTACAGTGCTGCCATCTTTGCCCATCTAAAGAGCACCAACGTGATTGGTTGTCAGTTAAACATAATGTATAGTGATTCATGCCTATAATTTGAACACATATAACTCATCCCCATTCTTGGCCATAATGTATCTGCTTATGACATCACATAATCTGAAAAAAGAAGTCTTTTTTCTATTGTGCTATTTTATATAAGAAACCCACACCAAGACCTATTTTGGTTGTATATGTATATGTTGATAAAAAATACTCCTCTCTTACCCCCCAGTGCCTGGCCTAATTAAAGTCTGTTCAAATAAGAGAACTTAGATTTTCTCGCTGAAAAATAGCAGGAAAAGTAAGCTTTACATAAAAATGTAGAAAAGTGCTTATAAACAGATTTCAACTTTTGCCCATACTTTGCTTTGAAATATAAAGTAGTGTTTAAACGCTGCAGCTTTAGGGAGGAAGGGAAGGTTCGTCTCAGTGTCGCCTTGTCAGATTCTCATTTATGAATGAACCTGTTGATTAGATGTGACAGTGACGATGATCCTAACTCTGTGTTCACACCAGCAAGAGATAAAGCAACAGGCCACCATTCAATTGGATCTAAGTGTGTTACGTGATCTGAAAAGAAACTGAACTGGTTGATACAGTACACACACTGAAAGATCAGACTGGCTACAGTCCATTGTACTCTTAAGTTAAGAAAACACACAGGGGCATGTAGGGGGTTGTATACATGTGAGTTGGGGTGCACACTCAAAAGGGATCATCTGCCCATCCAAACGAAACCTCCTCCAAATGTGAAAAATGCCTTGCTTCTCCACTGGCCATTTTACAGGTGTGGGTGTGCTTGGGAAGTGCTCGTCCTTTACATTTTCACCAAACCCAGACACTTCTTCACACATGCAGTACAAACATAGCTTAAGTGACACACAAAACCTGTTTGTAGCCAACTGCTCTCACAATGAAAACTGCGAATACATTTGATTATATTTTTTCCTACTGATCCAAACCAATTGTTAACCTCTGTAGAATGCCTCTGTAGATCATCATACAAATTCTTATCAAAAATCTCAATCTTAAGTTGAACTCTCAGTCTGACAGCCATACAGAAATTGTTGTTAGGCCAAATAATCCAAATTTCCATTTAAAGATAACACCTATTTGTCCACCCAACATTACGTCCTAGCCAACATAACTGTTAAACGTCCTTAGTAAACAGTGGCATACTTTATTCTCCAATGGTTCGAAATACAGAATGACTGGAAAACAGACTCTCAATGTGTGTTTAGTTTAAAAACAATGATGTTCATACCATAGGGTATGGTGTTTTTGTTTTTCTCTAACGTCTCTGGACGCCAATCATCAAACTTCCAGCAATGCCATTGACCAATAAACCACAAATAGCGCAAAATTAAGCCTTTATCATGGTCACCACAGGTCTTTGGTCGAAGCACACATAAAGTATCAGGTAGAGCTGAAGGGGGTGTCCACTACAATCTAGAACCCTGGAACTTCTTGTCATGAGGAGTGTCCCAATTTCATTGGTTTAGTGTCATTTAATTAAGGATTATCACCATCACATTTTATAGGTTTTCCAAGGCTGCTAGTAATTCTGGAACAAAATGAGATGTATTCTATTATACAGTGTAATTAGATTTTGGTTTTCATTTTGCAATGTAATTTGGGGGGATTTAGAGTAACAACATGGATGTTTTTTTTCCCAATGTGATATCCTAATAGTCCCCTTGGTAATGTAGCTAGAGATTTAAAGACATGCCTGCATTTTGTTTTTCGGTTGAAGCACAGACAGCCTCAGACATGGACTGTCCTAATATGGACATAATTGTTTAGTAAAGTAGAAACATGGGAACAGATTTGAATCAGTAGTCAGGAGTACTGGTGTAGAGGTACGCGCCCGTTTTATGATGGCCCACTATTTTTCGACTTTATGTTGGACATCTCTACAATAAATACACATACACATTCAGCGGAAACTGTAGTTTGAATTTAGAATTTTCCCCTGGGTATGTGATACAAAGTATTATTCTCTCCCCCAGATGCTGGGTATCCGGGCAGCAGCCAGCAAACTGAGCTGAGTAGCAGTGCGGTCAGTCCGCCAGTGCACTAACCAACAAGTTTTTTTTTCATTTTCAATACATTATTCAGTAAAATTCTTGTGGTATTCTACATGTTATTACAAAACAGGCTTTGTATTCATGCCCAACTGTGGTTAATGTGAGCACTTTCAACATGTTAAAGGTAGGCTATGTTATTATATATACAGTAAACTCCTCAATTTATAATACATTCAACTTGTGGTGGATTTGCCTCACCGTTTCCCCATCATAAATCACAGCTCAGGTGGCTTGCTGACAAGAGCCAGCTCCTTTGGGCCTGGGTTTGAATCCCAAATGGGTTTGCAACGGGCAGGTTGGTTGGCACGTTTTTGGAACCATGCGATGGACTGGCACCCTGTCCTTTTCTGCACCTAGTGAATTTTGGATTAGGCCTTGTCCTTTACTATAGCCAAAGTCACATTCAGTAGTCAGATACAGAATCAGAAAGCTTAGCAGAGTTTAACTTACATGAGATCACCATGAAGAGTACAACGGAATGCAGCTACTATTAGTCAGGGCTGTTTGGTTAGCAAGAAAATTTGGAACGGAGGCTAAAATAAAAAAAATAACACAGTCAAAATATCTGTATGGGCAAATGGGGAATATTACAATTAATCGTAAACAATGTTTATGAATGTTTATTATGCGAACACTAGACCCAAGATGGGAATAGTGTATTTTGTGTGGGTTCTACAGTTCTACACATATGGTGCCTGGAATGATGTCAGTATCTTATTGCTTGCTAGTGTGAACTTATGGTAACAAATGATTTCATGTAAGGGTGGTATGTGTTTGCTACAAACAGTGGACATTTGGAAGGAAAACTAATAATTAATAAAAATTTATGTAGATACTGGTAGCTACGTGGTTAATTAGCTTGAGAGTCTCATTCCCATAGTGAGCTACTGCAAATCAGACAGTGCTCTGCTAAGATAAGACTAAATGACTTATATTTGGACCTGTCAGCTGCTGTGTTTGTTGCTACTCATTCACTGCTACTGTTAAACTTTTGCAACTTGCCTAGACCAGACATGCAGTATTCATGGCTTCCGCACAGTATCATTTAAGGATGAATCCAGCTGTAGAGTGGGAGTCAAAACAGAACATGATATATGAGAGCAAACCTTCCTTCCTGGCCGGTCTGTTCCCTTCCCCATGTCCCAGTAGTTCATCCCTGCAAATAGAGGGCCTTTGTAGCCACTAGCTTTAAGCCGGGAGCTTCAGTCTCCCCACAGAAGCTCGGTCAGGAACGTGAGCTTGTAGCACAGCCAACGGCGCAGAGGGCAGTAGTACTCATAGTGGAACTGCTCAAACTCGGGTGTCTCGCGGATGTCCTGCAAGAAGGACACGTCCAGATCGGACTCGAGAAGAATCAGCAGGAGGATCAATAAGAGGAGCAACAGAACAGAAGCTACGAGCACGAGACGGATGGTGCTGTTGAGAAATGCCCGGAGCTGCGTTGTATCATTCGATTGACTACATAGTGACTGACGGATGGCCTCTCGCGCCAATTCTCGCTCCCTCTCGGCCGAAAGCTCTTCCTGCATTTCTGGGTCAGCGTGCAGATCCTTCATTAATTGCCCTGGGCTTTGGAACAGAATGTCCACGCCCCCCTGCGTCTCCTCCACAGGTGTTGGCATCACGCTGGCACATGGACTGTAGGCTGTGTCTGAGATGGCAAGAGAGCCATCTTCCTCATCACCATGGACCACCTGCTCGTGTTTTTCCACTCCAATGACAGAATCCTCCTCTCCTGATTCTTCACTATGGCTCTCGCTGTCCTCGAGGTCCACCTCTTCTGGCATCACGAGTGGCTTCACTGGGGACAGGTGAACAGAGTCTTTCAGAGCCAGGAGACCTACAAAAGTGGAGAACGTCGAATAATTGGCCGAAAACATAAGACCTTATTCTTAACATGCAAGCACAGACTTCAGAGTATGATAGAATAATAATTCTGGGTCAGAGCCACAATCAAGATTAACCTAGAAACTGCTGTTCACAGGTGACTCTGGTACAAATATTAGACTATGGACTAGAAGACCTAGAGTTCAAGATCCTGCACTGCCAGACATCAACTGCCTGGATTGTACCTTGCAACATTGTAACATCAGTTGAAAGTGACTCTAAAAAACTGTGTCTGCTAAATGACTACATGTAAATCAGATGCAGGCTGTGCCTGTGGTTATCATCAATTGGCAGAACATAGTTCCATCAGCTTGTTTGCATTTGGAACCTATCACCCCTCTATAGAGTAGTTTTTTCCAAGCCCATATGCTAAACCATATCCACATCGAATTTAATCCACATTAGGGGTGTGCAATATGTGTTCTCTAAGCTAATAACCTAATTATGCTGATAACCTGATTTGGTCACCCCTAGCAGTGATACAAGGGACACTAACAACTCAGTGATATGTCCAGGACATACTGCGGCCCATTCTGCCTCTCATAAAAGCTCTTTCAATTGACATTTCCAGTAGGATAATGTTGAAAGCACAGATAAGGTATCCCAGGAATGTCTCTGCATCATTGCAACAATTCTGTGGCAGTTGCCAGATTTCTCACCAATCAAGCATTCATGGGACCAGTTTTGCAACCTATGAGTGTGCAGGATCTGCAGACCTTGTTGTAACTTCTGTGGACAAATGTGCCACAGGACACCATACATAACCTGTATGCCTCCGTGCCCAATCATTTTATATTTTTATTATATCTTGTATCCAGACTAGAGGTGGCTTAACACGATACTGGGGCAGCACGGTGGCTCGGTGGGTAGCAGCAGGTCCCGGGTTCAATCCCAGGGTGGAACGGCTTGGGTCCTTTCTGTGTGGAGTCTGCATGTCCTCCCCGTATCTGCGTGGGTTTACTCCGGGTACTCTGGTAGGTTAATTGGTGTCTCTAAATTGTGTCTCTAAAATGTATGTAACTGGAAACAGCTGCACGCCGGTCCCAAGCCCGCATAAATGGGGAGGGGTGGAGAAAGCAATGGCAAACTACTCCACTATCAGACAGAAGACAAACGTGTGGAGAACTGTGATCCATCAAGTGACTGAGAGTCGGCCGCAAATGTACGGTTAATCCAATCCAATCCAAACACGGTACTAGGGCTTCCTTTCAGTTGTACAGCTTTCAATAAACAAGTCCTTTCACGCTAATATCGTAACCACTTACATATATCATCATTTTTTTCATACATAAAAAGTTACATTTGACTCCTTCTTCTAAGTTATGTTTTGTTGTCAATGAGTGCAACTGTGTTACCATGTCATTTACATTTAAATTTACATTTACAGCATACAGCAGACACTCTTATCCAGAGCGGCTTACAATTAATACAGTCCAATCCAAGCAATTGTGGGTTAAGAGCCTTGCTCAGGGACCCAACTGTAACAAAGGTGGGATTTTAACCCTTTCTGGTTTACCTTCTGGTTCATAGTCCAGTACCTTAACCATTAGGCCACCCAGGCACAGTATCAGACTCCGTCATGATGAGTTATTTCTTTGTCAATGAGTGCAACTGTGTAACCTTGTCCCCACTGCTATGACTGTAAAATACAACAATAGCATCTAAACAACTAAGCGGCAGACAAAATACTCAATCTAATCGAAAAAGAACTATTAACTTAATAGAAAATATCAAAATAATAGCTGGGGCATTTTGTAATCCCATAGATTGCCTTAAAATTCACAGTTTCATTGGAAAATGAGTGATTCGTAACGCATCTTAAACTAAACTCTCGCTTTGTGTCTGTTTGAGAGTGGGGTATTATTCTGTACTCTCTGGGTAAGTCCAGTTTATATATAGACTCAGCTGCCTGGCCAGTGTGGATTAAGACAAGTCTCACTGCTAAGTCATCACATATAGATACACACACGTCTATTTGTTTGACAGGACTGCGTTGAAGTACTACATATTTATATCAACGTAATTACATCACAAGATCACACGGCTCATTATCCCACAATATTTGCATTGCTCTGAGCGTAGGGGTCATTACATGTTAGTGAAGATCAGAGGAGAAAGCTAAAACCTGTCAGCATAACAACACACTGAGAGAGTCATACACACATTTAAACCCAGCAGGAAGAGAAAGACAACGGTCCGTCACTGATTGGTGCCATGGCAACATTCAGAGTCAATAAAGACCAAGGAGTGTGTGGGTGACTCCTATGAGGATGTGAATGGGCCAGAGGAGCAAATAACACATGTCATCCAGCTGGCATGTCAGCAAATGATATCTTAACACTGGCATTTCTTCCTTTCCCACTCATGTACTTTTATTTAAGAATGCACTGATGCTGTGATTTAAAAAAAAACTAGCCTGGTGCTTGTCAAGCCAACAGATCTAAGCTCTCAGAAAGATATTGTGTTATTTCATAATTACAGTAAAATGGCAATTAAGCTGTGCCAGTGGTTCCAGTGTGCAAGTGGAGACAAGGAGCTATTGATGGTGGGGCGCAGCAAGGCCCATGAAAGCTGTAACGCAGTAACAATGTAATATTCAGAAAGTACTTATGATAATTCAGGTGTAAAGTTGATTTATCACTTCGTACTGTTTAGTTCAGTAAGACTTGTTTTGTGTGAGTTTTAAAAGAAATGTAACTGGAGTTTGGAGGTGTTTGGGAACCACTGAGCTATGCTATAATTTTATTTATTTATTTATTTATTTATTTATTTGGGGGGGGGGTTAAGAGACAATACACTGTTCACAATTCAAATTTGATTTACTGAGTTCACACTTTTCTTACGTTTTGCTAATTTTTCAAGTGTTAACAAAGCAAAGAAATGCATTCATTTTCTTGAATACATTTTTCAACAACAAAACAAGACAATTGGTAAAAAAAAAAAAATATTTAGTCCCCTTCAATTAAAATAAATAACTGGAAACAGTTAAAATGCTGTATTGTAGCTTCACCATATATTAAATTACTGAAGAATAACCATTCGAAATAATGTGTACTTAATGCTTAATAGTTAATTGGAGCAGGCTGGCATTCTAAATTCTAAATGTCAGAATCAGATACTTTTTACTGATGCATCTTGCTTTTTCTAGAACCAAAAAACCCTCAGATGATACAGGCATATGAAGACATTTTGCAATATTCTGATAGAAGCAGAAGTTAGATCATGATTGCAATGACTATCAAAATGATGACATGAGAAGAATGGAACCTTCCGTACCGCTTCCAGAAATCCGTGCTCCATGGTCGAGTAGTCGTACATACACATCTCGCGCTGTGTGATTGGCCATGTGCAGCCGCAAGCTATGCCTGGTAGTGATCTTCACCTGGCAGCGCATGGTTTCCGTCCGCTCGTGTTCATTGAGAAGCTTGTTCACACCTACACCATTTTTCAGAATGCTTTCTAAAGCACTGTCTGCGTTCGCATCATCGCTCAAAACCTTGACTGACCCAATCTTATCTCGAGTCCCTTCCAAATTTGTTTCTTGAACCTTCTTGCCATTCACATCAGCCTCCAAAACCTTGTCATCCTCCGTTCTGTCTTGCAGAACATCATCTTGACCCGCACTGCTCTCCATTTCGTCATTGTGACCCATGTCCAGGTCAACACTGCCCTTTATAGGCATTTCTAAAGCCTTGTTTATATCCATGCTGCCCACTAAATTCCCATCTTGAACCTTGCTGATCTCCACAGGGCTCTCAAGCTCCCAATAATTGTCCATATCGACTTTCACAGCCCTCTGCAGCACCTCATCTTGTGCATGTTCCACTTCCAAAGCCCTCTGTAGCTCCTCATCTTGTCCACTGTCCACAACCACCACCCTCTGTAGCTTCTCATCTTGTCCACTGTCCACATCCACGGCACTTTGTAGCATTTCGTCTTGTACCCCAACAACATCATCAGCCCTATCAAGCACCGCATCTTGTGCCTCGTTGACATTTACTCCACCCTCCACAACCTCTCTTAAACCGGGTACCTCTGAACCCAGCACTACCATGTCCTCCTGCTCTCCCAGTGCATCCATTACCACCCAATGGCTGCTTTTGTCCAAGTTCCAGCTTCAACCCTGACCTTCTGTTCTCCGGTCTGCTTTAATACCCTCTCTCTCATGCTCTCCGACAGGATCATACACCCCCTTACGCTGGGGTCTTCTCTCCACCCTCCAATGGATGGCTGAGATGTCAGCAGTGTTAAAGACCGCGCATTAGAGATCGGATCATCCCAAATGCAGGATGGGCTATTTTTGCACCATTAGTAATGGCACATGCCCATGTACTTCTAAAACTCTGAAGACATGATACGCTCAGAGGAACACTGAAAATCCCAATAAAAAAAAAACCACTCCACTGTAACAATAACTAAATGAATAGACATTACGCCTGTTTGCTTGTTGCTTGTGGAATATTCACTGAAGGATGCTACAGCAAATCCAACAACGTGAATATGAATGATTTCACTACAACGCAGCTATAAACTACCTAGAGTATGAGTATGTAAGTATACGACTTAGTATACATTACAATATTAATTTTGAGGCAACAAAAATATATGGATTGAAATAATAAGGTTTTTGGATTGACCCCATTAAAATATTTGCCTTAATAGATAATATGAAAACACTGTGGGTCTCATCAGGTCTGTATCACTAACCAACAAAACGATATATTTGTTATATATATGCAAATATTCTGTTCATATTGTTTAGAGAATGCTACTGATCTACTAAGCAATGTATACTGTATACTGTGTCTAGGTGACATGTGTTATTCCTTTTCTTTTTTTGCATTATAAATCAGATAAAATTCAGCGCTTGTGAACGACCTCGGTTGCAGTATGCCTGCTGTTCTATTCTGGCAGCGTAAGCAGCGTCTAAAGGTGGCTATAAATTAAGCCAGTTGCACTTTTATGGTCAGATATTTCAAAGCGGTACAGCTTACTTACACTGATAACTGTGTTTCAACGGCACAAGGTGAACGTGAGCCAATCTATCAAGCCCTGTAAGCCAGACACATTGCAGGGGTCTTAAGATGCCTGGACATGCCACATGTCCTTTCTCTCACTTACACACATAGACACAACCCAACCAGATAAAGTGACATGGCAGGTCTTTGGAAGAGAGCCTGGATTAAATAGCTTATTTTGTAAAGGACATGCATTCTTGGGGAAGTGCTGAGGACATGTGACTAAGTCATAGATGCAAGTAGCACCACAGTCCTGGCTCTGTGTGTGCGTGGGTGCATGTGGGCGGGTGATCTCAAGGCCCCAACAGTTTCACCTTGGCACTAGATCTGGGATTACAACTCACAACCTTATGACAAGTAGGATGGATCCATAACCTCTAGCTGGATGGATCCAAAACCTCTACATCCTCCCAATTCAATGCTACGTTATAAATATTTTTTGACAAACAAATATATTGAAGAACACTAAAACACAAACCAAAGAATCGTATATTTTCTCAGATATCATGTACTGGTTAAGCCTTGAGCCTTTTTGCCAGTCGTTAATATTTGCTACGTGACATATTTTCCACGCATGGAACGAGAACGTCTCTGCACTGTACCAACTTTTCTTAATCTATGAATCCTGTTGCATACTTTGCAGGTAAGTCTGATCATTCTCATGCAAAGCCATCAGCAGGAGCTTCAAGTTACTACCAAATAAAAAAAAAGTTCTAAAGTAAAGTTGTCTGTAGAGTATAAAAATAATAATTATCATCCTAATAAAAACTCTAAAATATAAGTAGGTTCTTAGTTGGAGCTATGGTCTGATACGATAGCCCACCACTACAGTGTATCAGGTTTGAGTTCCAGTGGCGCCTTCGGACTGTGTGACATCACCTGTACGGTGTCTGAGAGAGAGAGTGGGGTTAGATGGGGGATCTCTTCAGCTCTGCAACAGCAAGCCCCACTCAGTCCTGCGAATTATGCATATAAGCAGTGTTAAAGCTAAATAAGGTACTGGTTCAAGGATTGGTTTGAACTAGCTGAACAAAAGCCAAAGATGTGAATCACATTTAGAAACACCTGCACTGGGTCAAAATAAGCCCCTTGGTGAATCTGCAGATCACCATGTTTCATGCATGGCAGCTTAAACAGCTCTAAATTAGCATGTAGCCTGACACACGTGTACACCCAGGCTGTAAAACCTTAAGTACAGAACTGCTAATCAGATCTGAAGTTCACTGTGCCCTCTGATAATCAGTCGCATATTTTTAACCCTGTGATTGGACAGAAACATCAGCTGCTCAGTTTCCACTGAGGCCCCTGAAGTGAGCATCTCACACCTGTCACCGTTAGTGTGTCTGCATGCCTGAGTGTGTCTTTGTGAATCAGTGCGTGGTTCAAGTTTTTATATTATTGTAAAAGCCAAAGAAAATAATGTAAAATATTATTTTTGTTCGGGACATAAAATAACTGTAGGATCTTGGGTCCCCAAAAGGGTGTGTGTATGTGTGTGTGTGTGTGTGTGTGTGTGTGTGTGTGTGTGTGTGTGTGTGTGTGTGTGTGTGTGTGTGTG
>JAUZST010009499.1:0-12951 GCA_034779995.1 Parotocinclus haroldoi | reverse complement strand
TATGAATTCCGTCGGGAAGCTGTGGCCGGAAGCACCGTTGGATTCTGGGTCGTGTAGTTCTTTAGAATTGCGTTACTCTAGGTTTCTTAAAAGAAAAAAAATGACAAAATGGTAGTGCCTGTTCTATGGTTATCTTTTGTCTTATTTATTGGTTCCCGCTGCCGTCTGCGCCCGTTAACTTTTTTATCTTGTACCGTCCCAATCACGTGAGTAATAGTTAAGTTGAGTCCCATCCCGCAGGAATCACGTGCCCGTGGGATTCCTGAAAAAATGTCAGCCTCTAGTGTACGTGACTGCCACATGTAAAAGTCACGGACGCAATCACTCATTCACAAAAGCCACTTAAAACCTTACTCTGCAAAAAAACCTTGACATGTTAATCATGTCCTGAGGTGGAATCGATTTCTCTGAGGCATCTGGTTGGACCATCACGTAGTGGAAATGTGTATTGTGGTCTAACAAATCAGTATTCCAGTTCTGCATTGAAAGTAATAGACGCCGACTCTCATCCCGGGTTGAAATGAATCACTATATTTGTATATTTATGTTAGTCCCTGTAATAAAGTGTAAGGTAGTTCAGTTATTTGCATTTGCAAATTGCAAACCTGGAAATTAATTAGTCCTGTAGTTTTGTAGAACATATTAAGACACGCAATTATGGTAAATCAACATGCTGTACATGTTTAAATTCCCATGACTTTAACCAGTTTCACTGTATTGACAGTGCATGTAAGAACATATTTATGAACATATTTTTTCTAATCATTAAGAGATGCACCAATCATCAATGCACCAAATCTTATTGCTCTCCACATTACGCATATCATGCAGACTGTGATAAAAACAGCTGTTAAAGCAAGTTGATCAAAGCCACATGTAATACATGTGATTTCTGTTCAGTGTTTGAGGAACTGCTCCAGTGTCTTAGCTACGACTACTTGTATACAGGTGTCTAAATACACGTTTTTTTCCAATATTTGTGTAGAACGAACATATTATGCAGTTAATGAACACCACGGACAGGAAGGAAGTTGCACTTGGTAGAATATTTCTCTAGAGGTTGCCAGGACCAGGTTTGTTACCAGGTAACCTCTAGAGCCAAATTCTACCAAGTGCAACTTCCTTCCTGTCCGTGGTGTTCATTAACTGCATAATATATTCATTTTACTGGCGTAGTCGACACATATCCTCATATTAGTGTTAAGTTCTAAAGCAAATGATATTCAAGTATTAAGGAACCAGACATGGAGCTGTGCTTGATGAATAAGGGGCGTTGTGTGTGGCTTTGATCTGCAGATCTGTATACAAATAAAATGCATGAAAAACCATGAAATGATATACAGACTTTGGTTGTCAAATGTGAAAAGAAACCTCACAACCTTTGGAAGGAACAAGTCTTGATCCTCGAAAGAATCACATTTTTGGGAGTTTTATAGGACTAGTATTGAAGACAATGCATATTAAGTATTAGTATTACAATAGTGAATGAATTCATATTTTAGCTAAATATCATGATTATTTGCTGTACTGGACATACATTCAGTCCCATGGCTAGCAAACCATGAATATAAAGCTTATTTTATAATAACATATTAAATATCTCACAGAATTTATAGAATAATGTAGTGAAAAGCAAAGTCCTCAGAAGGCTATCAAGCACCTGAAACAGAAACACTGGTTACCGTGAAAGCAGTGACTTGCACAGACATGCATCTACATGAAAGCGTGAGAAGAAGAAACTTGCCTATCACTTGATATCAAGTGCTGTGATCTGGAGGAGAAACAGCAGGAAAAGACCACCTAACCAACTATTAATTGTGGCGGTGGTTCTGTTAGGATGTCTGGTTGTGTGGCAGCAGTGTGTATAGATGGGGAAATGAATTCTAATAAATATTAACAAAATCCTGAAAGTCGGTGTTTTCCAGAGACGGTGAAGTAACTGAAATCCAGAGGGTTTGGATTTGACCACAATACAATCATCACAACTCCTCAAATCAACCTTAAATGACTTCAGGAAATAAAAGATTATGTCTTTGTTGTCGGGTTCACAGTACCCAGACTTAAACATTGTTGAAAAGGTGTAGGTAGATATGAAGCATGCTAGGGCTCTGCCATGAAGAGTGTGGCAAAAAATACTGACTGGCCAGTGTCACATCAGACCTTAAAGACCTACAGTTTCATTGCAGGTGTACACTGCTTACAAAATATTAAAGTATACTTCAAACTGAAATATCTCCTTAATTAAATATCTCCTCATTTTTGTGAGCAGTGTAGTTTAAGATAATCAGCAATCGCGTCTCATTTAGGTCTCACAGTGAGGATATTTACCATGTTTCTTTGTGCATGCGTATGTGTGTGTGTGTGTCTGTGTGTGTGTCCATGGAAAAAGATAGGAACTCGCTGATCTCAGTGACCGCCTATCTCAGTTAGCATACTCATTAAGTGATCTAGCTACATTGCTCTAAGATATAAGTGAGTGCTTTTGTCAGGGACACCAGACCGTAATCAAAAATCTTATCACTGTTAGGTTTCAATGGAAGCTTCTGGAAAGGCTTGTGAGTTCACTTGGCATTGGCACTGGGGCACTCTCCTGGTTTTGGCCTTACCAGACCGACAGCCACTGTGAAAACAAGGGAATTATGGCATGCTCTGTCCTGCCCAATGTTCTGGCCTGGGTCAGTTGCTGTTTTCTTTGCTCTTACTGCAATTAGGTTACATAAATCAGACTCACAGCACTAACTGTCCCATACTCGACCCAGGGAAAACTCCAAACTCCAGAGTTAACCAAGCACAGTATTGACCTTGGTCGATACTAATGTTATTAATGTCGTTTATTAATATTCAGATCATTTTAGCATTGTTTCTATTACTAAAACACATACACAAATGCTCTCAAAAAATTTGAGATTTTTTTTAAATTTGGGGTCATTTCAAATGAATACGAAGAGGTTCCCACAAGCGCCATCACTGTCAGGGTGTTTTAGCAGTCTTGAGTGACCATACACCCTACTGGCCAGTCAATGTGGGGGCACTCATGTCCAGTCTGACATTCTCCTGTTCATATTCAGTTTGAAATATCCACGGTGTAACTTAGGTTCAATCTAATGCTTAGATGCTTAGAACATCTTCAGTAGTCTCTCTTAGCCAGCCAATGGACTATTCACTCTCAATACATCATTCAATACAAACAACTTATCACGGGTTTATTGAAATCCAACCCCATTGTAAATCAGGTAACATTATATTGCCCACAGCTGCCTAATGTCAGATTGACAAGGAGGCAGTAATAGCATTAATACCATTTGATTTGCTGTTTTTTGGACTCCAAATCATTGGTGGTTTTAGCATTTATAGAAGTCTATGCATCTATGGATTTATGTATTTATGTATATTTTCTAATACATCGTATATTGGATCCTGATGTCTAACCATATGTTGTTGAATTCTGTATAAACCGGAATTCCTGCATTAAATGTATATCGCACTTGTTTTGCAGAATTTGTTTGCACTTGCATATGCAAATGTATTAAATGTATTTTTTGAAGGTTATGCATAAAACTATAGATGAATAGTTACCAATGAAAATTTCCCACTTCGGTGTTATATGAACCCCAGAGCACCATTTCCATCAGATTACACCAGTGATTCTAAAAACATATTATTCTAAATAACATTAATATCTATCGCGTTTCAAATATTTAGGTCACTACTCATTCTAAATGACATAAATCTGATCCCTCCTGGAATTAACTACCTGGCTACGTTACCAAGTTAGAAGCGGCAAGAAGAGACTTTTCTTATAATGGCCTTCCGTGGGCACAACGTCATAATCATTGCCCTGTCACTCTGTTTATATTAAGAGATAAGCTCATGAGCTACCCTGTGCCCAAACAGCTTATGTAGATGAGAGTACCAACACTAGACCTACAAAATACTTTGAAGCCAAATTCTGAACTTAACTGTATAATAAGCATGAAATAGCGTCATTCATGTCTCAAGCATTTTTGGTAGTCCCAAAGCCTTAACCACTCACTTACCACGGTCTGTGAATCAGCAAACTACATGCTGAAATGTAGACAAACAAGTTATTCATTTGGTAATGTAATGTATATAAAGAGTCCACGAAAATGAACGAAGAAACGAACGAGTGACGTAGGTGAGTTTAGTACAGAATTAGTATAGCATTTATGGTACGGACTTGGAGATGGTGCCATGTCATTGATCCAAGAAAAGTGTAGATCCTGTCTTTGTTATCTCACTCTGTTTTTTGAGTTTTTTCTTAATAGTTTCCACCTGTCACATGTTTCCCTGCTTTAGTTTGTGTATCTCTACCCTCTGTGTTACTCTGTGTGGTGGAGAACTTTGCATATTTGTATTACTAAGCTGTGGTTTATGTAGACCTTTTCCAGTTACTTCTGTTTAGCTTTCTCCGGTTTGGACCTTGGTCTGCCTGCTCTCTTGTTTTTGTCAGCATGTGTTTTGACCCCGGCTCCCAAGTACAAATAAACAGTATTTGACAAGGCAGTCGTTTCCGCCAACTAAATTCCACACCACTACAGATGATCCTTAACCCTTCAAAGCATGAAAAGTCTGTATACTGGTAAAAGGAACAAAAGTGTTTTGCATGCAGTCTGCTGCATCCTTATATGCTTAATGGTATGTTTCAATGAGAATAAATTAAACTAGGCTGAAAGTGAAAAGATATTGAAGATAGCTGCTGCATAAATCATTCAACAAATGAATAGTATAAACACATATATATATACATAGCAAATACACTCCCAGTGCAGTCAACATTATTATATCCAGCAACGAAACACCTTCACAAATTCATCTTGCATGGTATTCACAAAGAGAGTCTCCAAAGAATATGTTATGCACTCTTCAGCCAAGACAGTTTCAGCTGTTCAAACATCCCAATTGTGTATTTTTGTAGAGGCATTTGGAACTCCTGTCAGAGTCTGTGTGGGGCCCACTTGATGGTGTGAACAGCAAAGTGCCTCAATGTGGTTGAGAAAAATGTGAGAGTTTGGAAATTCATGACACTATTATACACAAAGACAGGAGTGAGAGATCAGTGCCAGGAGGCTGATGTTTTCAACTGCAAATTATATAATACGAGGTACGGCTAGACGTCAGATGCCCTCAGATGAACTTTATCTGGAAATGTTTTTGAAGAAACGACTGCCATTTGATTGGGAGAACAGCAAGACGGTGGAGGACAACGACAGAGGTTAATAACTGAAATAGGACTGAAAACTACTGCATATTACATCAGCATCAAAAGTACCAAGGCTGTAAAAGTCAAGTTTAGGTATCAAGCACACCACAACTTACATTTTATAGACTTCTCACAAAAATTGGGGGATATTTGCTACGTCCGGAACATGGCCGCCATCTTAAAGGTCACCATATTGGCTCAAGGGCAAGTTTTTAAAAAATAAAAGTAGACCTGAATTGTCTCAGAAATCGATAATCAGATTTGCAATCTCTGTTGTGGTTCAAAAGTTATCAAGATATAAAATACAAAACTGTTGTTGTTCGTCACAGGTAACTGAAGATGGAATTAACAGTTCTGATGTTTGGGGAACACAGCTGCCGTATCATAGCAACAGACACCCAGGAAGATCACCAGTTTCACACAACACTGTTGCATCCCTTATAGCCAAATTCAGAGAAACCGAGACCAAATACTGATCGTCTGAAGAACCGCTACCGACCAAGAAACCTCAAAGTTTGGGCAACCTTTGTGAAAAGTTCTTGACACATTATATTTATACAATATATCATATATATATATATATATAAACTCAGCATTTGCATATTACAGCCAAGGATTCCCACTGTAATTATAGGCTAATTATAGCTATTTATGAAACAGTATTAAAGCCACGGTTTATATAAATACTGTTTATATCTAGGTCTGCTCTAATGCAATCCTAGCAACACTGACTTTTACAGCCAAATATTTTTATTATTTTTCATAAATTCTTGAAGACAGCATCCAGGGTTGAGCAATCTTTATATTTCATACACATTCTTGAAGAAACCAAGTGATCACAAATCACTGGTTCACACAGTCTCAATAGTCTTTTAGCTGTAAATACTATTACAATATTAGTCTAGTAACACTACTAGATATATATATATATATATAAAGCACACAAATGCACACATTTCTTTTTAATCTGTAATAAGCATTAACTAAGGGCTAGGGCTCCTAGGGCTCTAGACTCTAGGAATCACACATTTTTATTTTACACCTTTTGACATCCATTGCTTCCTAACATATATGGTGTGACAGCCCATAATTTTCTATAGGACTTTGTTAGGACTTTGTTACAGCCAGGTCAATACTTTTGTCTTTAAGCCATTCTCTCAGAACTTAAAAAAATAATTAGCACCATTGCCTTGCTGAATAATTTAAAGTTCAACCAACTTTTAATCTGGCTGATGTCTTAATATTCTCTTCTACCCAACGTTAGACCAAGACTTAAAAACCCAGTGACAGGCACTCACAATACAATATACAATAATATTTTATATTCAATCCCAACAATTAAAGAGTGCAACATCAGAATATATGGAAATATAAGTAAATAAAAATGTTACATTGCAAATTTGTAGCATTATGCTATCCTGCATGTTGTATTTAATGATCCTTGAGTTTTTGTGATAGATAACAGATTCTCATTTTAAAACGGGGAGTATCTGTGTGCTACTTACTTTCCAACAGAGACACCTTTACAGTTTCATCGTTCACTGCGTCATGTAGCCGTGTAGGACAGACTACAGCACATGCCAAGCTGCAATCCAAGCTTAAAAAGGAGTGACAAAGTACATACACCACCGGTTGTTCGGCTTTGAAAAGATGGCCGTTGCTACAAATTATGTCAGAAATCAGTTCGACCAACTTATTCAACTATGCAGAATTTGATTGTAACAAACTTTATCATTCAGGGACAAGGACAGGTATGGCTCAGATGTTCTGCTTGACCATAAATCTGTTGATGTGAAACCTCAGTGTGGTTTATGCACAGTGGATTTTATTTGAATGCTTCAGTTTTAAGTAAATAAATAAAACCTACTTTCTTTACATTTAAATCCATTGTTGTCATTACTGAAGAGCAAACTAGCAAAGTGTCTAGACAGACGTTTACAATCGTATATTGATAAAATCCCAGAAAATATCTTTTTTTTTTAATCTAGATATCTTTTTTTGCCAGTATCGCACACCCCTACATCCTTGTCCAGTTCTCACAGATTGTGAGAGCTCATTTTTACTGATTGCCGTGTGCGCTATGGTTCTTTGCCGTTTGTTCATCCTCTCTGAGAAATCGCCGCGTCTGCCATCATGAAGACCTCGATTGCATTTTTCTCCATTTTGAGTTTTCCCAGATTTCTTCAACCTGATCAGGGGAGCAATTTCCAAGCTAAAGTTATTGCTCACGTCTTTAAAAAATTCCAGCTAAATCACATATGATGCTAGTATTTTACACCCTGAATCCCAAGGCACATTTAGTTTCATCAGACCTTGAGATCCATGTTATGAAATTACTGCTTGGACTGGTCACCAGCGGGATAGAGGAGTACCTTGTGTTCGTTTTTCAGTGTGAGGCCACCCAGGATCCTCTAAAGATTCATTGTTGTCTTAGGAAAATGGCAAGACAAACATTTTAGAACATGAATTTTATGAGTAACACTTGGAGCGTCACTCACCCCTTGTACAGCCTGTATCTTTAATATAAAATAACATTACTGGAAGAAGTCGCAATGAAGATGGTCTTATACTTCATGTTCTTAGTGAAAAATGTAAATAACGGCTAATTCAACTCCTCCTGTTAGACATTTGTCCGAGCAGGAGCAAAATTATACTGTAAACTTACTTCATGTTTATCTGGAAATGTTCAGGAATGCTCAAATCAGACTTCCATTATTCAACATGACCTCCACGTAACCAGTAACCGATTAAACTGATTTTTTATCAAGTCAACTGCATTAAATGGAACCTGATAGCACAAGAGGATAAACACTGGTTAAATCATAGATGTACCGAGTCTGGTTGTATTCCTTAGAGCTTGCTGTGTATTACGCTTCTTAAACTGAATGGAGAATACTGCTTTTGCATGTATTGTAGTCATGTTAAAGCAAAGACAGTTAGATAATCATTTCCTGCCTAGAATTTAGTTTAATAGTTTAATTTCTTATCAGCATTAATGACAATATTCACGACAGAAACAAGGGTAGATCGACACACCAAGCCATGGGCCAATTTATAGTGAACAATTAACACTTCACCCTTAGTGAACCAACACAGAACCAGGGAGGACAAGCAAAAATTTATAGTCCAAAGTCAGGAACAGGGGATTTTGGAGCTGGTAGGTGACCAAGCTAACCACATGTCCCACAGTGCCACCCTTTTGTCTATGATTAATTACTGCATTGACAGTATGGGGGAAGCTAAATATGTAACTCAGCTGGATGGTGGTCATAAAGAGTTGATTATATAATGTTTAATGAAATATCCCATCTTGAAATATCCCCTTATTTTTGTGAGCTGTGTATCTCAATACAATCAAGTCATTTCACATCATCAATCTCAAATCTAAGTTAAGTTTCAATTCATGAATGGCAACTCAAAGGCAACTCCAGTCTGTTCACTGACAGGGTTTGTTGCACCTGAGCGTTTCCTACAGAATACTGCAATGGCATTTGGGCTTGAAAAATGACCAGCCACATTGCAGTGGCTCATAAATGTTGTCCTGGCCTGTGTGCCGAATAGCAATGTTTTATTTGGATCACGTGATGGTTTATTCTGCAGAACGGAAAAGCTATGTTAATCTACTGCATACTTAATTTGCTCGCTTTAGAGAAGCCTATTTAACCTTGACAGTTTGTGGAGGCTAAGGTTACATACATAGATAAGCACGAGTGACAAGGATAAGTGTGAACTATAAATGTTAACCTGCAAGCAATGCTGGAACTCCCAGTCCTGACTAGAAGATGTGTTTTATGCCAGTTTTTGGGAATGGGCAGTTATTATGTATGTCTCTGTGAACATTTTCGCTGGTGGGTTGCCTCATTGCTCAGCTCAAAGAAGCCCTTTGTATGGTCATTAGTATGCCATGATGCTTTTAAAATGGAAAAGCAGCCCAACATTTGTCCCAGGCTTTGAAAAGCCTTTTAGTGTAGAGGTAGATGCCAGTGGGGTTGGTACAGGAGCCGTACTGTTACAAGACGGCATGGAGCCATTAGGCTACTTCTTCCATTAGATTCAGCCTTTTGTGCGGAATTATTTGAAAGAAAAACACAATTCAGGCACACAGGTCTGCTGTGGTCCCAGCCAAGGTGTACACTGTCCATAATCTTATATTGTTCTTGCAACATGAATCACAGGTTAATGCAACTTCCACAGTGCATGCAAGAATAGGACCTACGGGTAATACTAATAAGGATCAGTAACTGCAGGAAATTGCTCATAAAAACATTGATCAACAGCTACCCAACAGCACTCAAATCAGCTCTTATAAGAACTACCGTGCTACAGCTGGGGGAGGGAGGGAGCCACCCTGATTTAACCCTACACCCTCCTGATGTTAAGTGACTATTTGCGATTAAAAGGGAAATTACTTAAACTGCAAATTCTTAGTTCATTAAACTAATGAGTGGAACCTTCTCAACTATAAAAGCCCACAGAACTCAAACATGAAACATTATTGTTCTCCAAGGCAAAGAAACAGGCACGTCGGACCTGCAGTGCATGCTGGGAGCTGCCAAGAGAATATAAAAGCCATAAGAATGGCTTTGACGACATTGTCATGGATCTCAAGAAGTTTGCTCCTGGGTTGCTCCATCAAAACATGCCAAAATAAAGGGAACGTTCATTGTACGATTTATTAGGGGACAAGTGTTGCATGTCAAGCTGACATGGGCTGTATGGGACTGTGCTTTGCCAAAGAGTCTTGTTTCAGGTTGGCTGAATGATATGACAGGGTCTGAGTCTCGCCCTCAAATACAGTACTGCTCCCAAATGGTAGGGGATATTTCAAAATGGAGTGTCCCCTAATGAAATATCCCCATATTTTTTGTGAACTGTGGTGGCCTAGTGGTTAAGGTACTGGACTATGGACCAGAAGGTCCAGGTTCCTGAGCAAGGCCATTAAACCGCAATTGCTTGGATAGCTGGGACGACTATGCTAATTGTAATTCGCTGTGAATAAAGGGTGTCTGCTAAATGACATAAATGTGAATGTGAATATAGACTAATAGCAGGCTATCTGCTGAGACAGACGTTGAGGAGACGAGAAGTTGAAAGACTGCGTACCACCCACAAGCAGCACATGCAATTACTTGGTTGCAATGCCTTATTCTTGTGTGATGTTTGATTGTGGAATGCAACCTTCTTAACATTCCCTGTATTGCATTGGTCTATGAAGTCATGAGTACAGTGTAGGGGAGGTAAGACAGGCCTCCTTTGTACAGATAACCGATTCATCAACTGGTGCATTTTTTAACGTCTTACCTTTTGAACAATAATATTAGTAATAACTGTTTTAATTATATCAAGATAATGGTTACATGCTTTAAAGGCTTAATTATGGCAACGCTGAGATGAATAAAAAACATAAATTATGTGAACATTTCTTTTTTTGGTAAAATGCTGCCATTACAACGTAAATGCTAACAAGGCAGGATAAACCTACCCTGTGATCAGAAGGTATACGTGATGAAATGACATTTCCAGACAAAAATCCCAGGGTCTCTTCCCTCATGCCTGACGAGCTTTCCTGTCAGCCTTCGTCTCCATTGTTATTACATAAAAAACAAGTGTTAGCTTCAAATAAATCTCGACGCAGGCTGTTGCAGTAATGATGGTAACGTCGGGGACAATAATATGTTGTAGAACAACTTACAAAAGTTGTGCAAGCTACGAAAAGATATGAACAAAAATACTACATTATGTTTTTTCTAGGTTATTATAAAAACACACATTGTGATTTATTAATTAACTGACTGATCGTTTTTATCATAGGATTGGAGCAGATACATTTTAATTTCTAAGTTGGGGACAAGGCCATAGTAGCAACGTGTTAGTGTTTAAAACATTTTTAGAATATTCATAATTATTTTGGTGCATACGTTTTATTTGGTGACGCACATAATAAATTATACTTTCGATAACCGATATATTTCTTTTCCAATAAAATAAATATTTATTGTGAAAAATATAATGTAACGTAAATGTGTAACATAAAGGTTTCCTACATAGAAGAATTACCAATGATTAGGTAAACTAAACAGTTTGTGTGAGGTGATTTGACTTTGGTTTATTTAGAGTAAGCCAGAGTTGGCATACCACAGCATATCACCACCGAGTCATGCCATTTCAATTGACATTACGTTCACATTTCACATTCCATTCATACATTTGTCCAGCTTGCAATCCCAACAGTGGTAACTTGGCAGTTTTAGGGCAGAACCCTTGTCCATCTGGTTCATAGTCTAGTACCATAACAGCTGAGCATAATACAATATTATCATAACATGCATTTCTATAAGCTCTATAGCCAGACAGTGGCAGTGGAATGGGTTGTACTGAATAACCCAGTGACTCTTTAATTATATTTATGAGTTTCTACTTCCAAAAAGTCACTGGAATGATAAAAGTGAGCAGGAATGATAAAAGTGTTTTCTAACATCAGATCCTGTTCTCACAGTCATGCTCCAAAATCGTCCCTTTTAGAAGAACAAAGCCTGATATAGCAGCCTAAATGAGGGGTGGGGGTCAAACTCCATACTAGATTTGGGTGTCCATAAACTTTTTTTAGATCCTGTGTAGCACTGAACATAATGGACAAACACAACGATGGGATACACAGCCTTGTCTGAAAATGCAGCTCTAGCTGTGCAGACAGAAAGTTCCAGAGCAGCTGTGCACACATGATGTCAGGACAAAATATATTTTGTGTAATCCTGTTTGTGGAGTCGGGCGTACATCCAGAAGAAATCAGTCTCTCCCCAGCGTTATTCCTCCAGCTATCAGGATCTGTTGATCTTAGCTCACCTCCAGCTGTCACTCATATCGTTCAGGTCCAGAACTTGATTAGGTAGGGCAAATACAAAACAAATCTCTCCTCTGAACCTCAAATCTTCTGCTTGTCTCCTCACATGCACATGAGTTCTTCGGAGTCCCCTTGTCCCATTAGGTTCTCGCTCAGCCAGAAGTCAGCACTGAAGTTATTGGCACTTGGGGTCATTTCACTGCTCTAACACACCCATAGGTGATGTTAACCTGTTGGGTGTTACAACAGGGAAATGATGAAACAGTGATAAGTGTAAGGGGCCATAAAAGGAAGCAGTATATCACAAGGAAGGGACAGAAATGTAAAACAGGCTGTCCAAAGTACATGACTCAGACTGATCCCAAAGGGAAAAGTGTTTCGGTGTGAGCACAGAGATGCAGGATCTTTCATCTCTAATCATTAGTGCTGTATTTTTGGTACTTTGCGTGTGAAAATAGTAGTCGGATGCCTTGTTTATTTGAATAATAAACACACAAAAGTTCTCTCATGGTAAGGTAAATGTTTCTGCAGCCAGTGAATGCTACACCTAATACTACCCCAGCCTTAACTTAGTCCAATGAAGCAAATCTTTTGGCAAATCTTACTTTCTTTTTTTTTACCAATAGTTGCACTTTTGTATGAAGCAACTTTACTTACGAGGACAAGTAAACTGCCCCAACAACTTAAACATTTCCCAGACTTTCCTATCCTTGTTGAGATGTTTTTTCATCCTGATGGCAAACAAACTTTAGCCACACCCTCCCTAATATAATAAAAATCTATCTATCTATCTATCTATCTATATATCTATATATATATATATATATTCTTTTTTCATTTGCACAGTACAGTGGCTCGGTTGGTAGCAACACCATTTCACAGTGAGAAG
>JAUZST010009498.1:0-12952 GCA_034779995.1 Parotocinclus haroldoi | reverse complement strand
CCCTAGGCTTGCTCAACTTGGGATTGACCTTTTAAGATATAATAATATAATATTGTAAAGCTGCTTTGAGACAATGCACCATTGTAAAAAGAGCTATATAAATACATTTGAATTGAATAAAATTTTCTCTTTCTGAAGCACTTTTGTACAAACCGTTTTTACAATTTACTGTTTACTTTATTTTCTCAGCTCCTTGGCGTTTTTCCCACAACACCGATGCTGAGCTGGACACTACACTGAGCCACATGAGTGTTGTTCCCTGTGACTGTACATTCACATTCAAACACATTCTCAGGGCAAATTTCATTTCATTTTTAGCTTATGGCCTAGAGCGTGAGAAGTGGAAGTGAGTGTAGAAAGGCACTGAAATGAGGCTTGTCTGTCTCTTTTCGTGAGGTTTTAGTTTTTTAGTACTTTTGTGTGTTACATATACACCATCAGTGGGGAAAAAGTAATCTTTAGAAAATAAAGATTTCATATTTATTGCCATAGAGTACCAGTTGTTTTCCTCACTCTGCTCATATAAGCAGTGAGCGTGCACTGTATGTGTAACACGTTCACGCGCACTCTTATAATTTTGCTCGTTTGGCTTGTGTGCTGACACTTATCATAAAGTAATGCCTAGTGGAATAATTACCTAATAACAACTGCTTTCCGCTTCCATTTGTTCTTTAGCTAAAACTCTGTGTGCGGGTCTCCCTCACTAATAGTACTCAGGATGAAACACCGTTTTAATCACAGACGGCCCGAATTATCCTGCATAGCCTCCTACACTTTTCACCCCTATGACATTCCATAATTGCAGACAGCCTCACGTTCTCCTTCATTCGAGGCTTTGGAGTTCCTTGTATTGGAACAGGATACAGACTGACAATCAGAGACAAGAGGATAAGAAATACATCCAAAATGGCATACTACCGTCATGTATAGAACACTAGTATGTACTGCATACTGAGCTCTGTATGCAGTATGCAGTACAGTAACGTGTTCTGTCATATGATGCTGCGTACTTCTACGCTACCAGCTGTGCCAGGGGGGCACGGTGGCTCGGAGGGTAGCACCGCCACCTCACAGCGGATTCAATCCCAGCATGTAGCGCCATGTGTCCTTTCTGTGTGGAGTCCGCATGTCCTCTCCGTGTCTGCATGGGTTTACTCTGGGTACTCCGGTTTACTCCCACAGTCCAAAGACATGTGTGTTAGGGTAGTTGATTACTCTACATTGGCATTAACTTGTGTGTGTATAACTAGTTCTGATATAAACTTGTGTGTAGATATAACCTTGAGTGTGTTGCTGAAATGGCCGATGTTAAATAAAGCACATAAACAAACAAAAACCATCTGTGCTGGTGCATGGCCAGATTTATCTCAAACATCTTTTTTATTAAGGCTCGCTCTGACGAGAACTTACCCCAGTAGAATGTCTACATTCACATACTGCTCACAAAAATTGAAATATCAAATATCGTTTCAAAATGGTAATGATCTCCTAATGAAATACCCCCTCATTTTTGTGAGCAGAATATGAACATGGTAGTGTAGGTTTGAATGTTGGTAGCATCATTTTCCACAGTGTTAACCACTGCTGTGATGTTTTGGTGGAGTACTACAATATCTGTAATTGTTTAGGGCACTACAGATTTTCATTTTGGATACTACATAATACATACTACTTTTAGCCAGATATAGTATGTGAGTAGTGTGTAGTGTCATTTTAGATACAGCCATACTGTATATGAGGGACAATGGAGGCACATGGTTCTGCCCATTAACCAGAAAGTAGAGATGTATCCGCTGTATCTCTGGACCTCTTTTTTAACACATTTTTAACAACACCTGTTTTGCGAACGTAGCCTTAATGACCGTTCTTATGTAGTGTGATGAATACCACTTGGCTGCGATCCGGAACTGCAGCTTAGCACGGGTGTGATAGGAGGCTTCAGCTTCACCTGTAAGGAAACACAGTCCAATTACGTCATACCTATAAACACACCGTGCAGCACAATCTGAGATCCCAGTGATTTGGAAATGCTGTTTCTGCTCCTGTTTCCTCTTTACACCCTTAGCATGACAAAATGATTGAGGAATTATACCTATATTGTGCCTACGATTTGTTTTATTTTCTTGTCACGTGGGGCACTGAGAATACAAATGTCTCAAATTTCTTCTTTTTTAAACCTTGGTAGAGAAGCCAAGCAGGAAGAAGCCTGCAAGTCTCTAGAATTGCCTCTGGTCAGCCGACAGTTTGTCAGCTGTTTCTGAGCAGAGACGAAAATGAAAAAGCCAGACTGTCTTTTGGCATTCTGAAGACAGCATGTGGTGTTTGTAAATCTGTCCCATAGTTTGCAGGGTAGGAATCATGTGCCTTGTCTTAGTTTTTTTCTGTATGGGTGTCAAACTGCACTTCTGTCTGCTTTAAGGGATTTGTGTCCACTTTTGGGGCGCTTCACCCTGCATAGACTGCATATCACTCCTCATAGTGATTCACACTGTATTTTTTTTCAGATCATTGTCTGGTTGTCTTGTAGACCTTGGCTGTCCATGTGCTTGTCTCGCCAGTGTGGTTCTGTCACCTTTCTGGTCACCCGTATTTGTTAAGAATCTGTCACTATCCATGGTGTTTAGCCATTGTTAAAGGTCAACCTGTATCAGTCAGCACTGCCGAGTTATGTGTGTAACCTCTCCGTGGCATCTTTTGATTTTTGTCTAGCCTTAGGATTGTGGGTTAGCACTCTGTTCGGTACTAACATAATAGGAAATAAAATATTTTTTAGGCAATCAACAGGATCACCTCAGCAGCCAATCAAGAGGTCAACACTGCGGATCCATATTCGCGCTCAAAGGTAAACCCGGATGGAACCCGTTTCTTTCATATTTTGCTTCACTCCAGAATTTGCCAGTTGATTAAATCCCCTCTTGGGTGGGTTCATTTAGTTATTTTTAATTTATTATTATTATTATTATTATTATTATTTGTAGTTATTTATTTAATTTTGTATTTATTTAATTAATTAATTTTTTTATTATTATAATTATTTTTGTATTATTTTTTTTGTAATACTTTTATAATACTGTAATACTTTTGTAAATACACTTTTTGTTAGTGTGTGTGTGTGTGTGTGTGTGTGTGTGTGTGTGTGTGTGTGTGTGTGTGTGTGTGTGTGTGTGTGTGTGTGTGATTTAAAGGTTATAAAAAATAGGGGAGGTTGACCATCTTTGGTTTTTTGTATATATATCTGTATGTTGTACAAACTCCTCAAAAAAAATATAAAATAAGAAAAATAAATACAAAAAAACACTGCGGATCCACGAGCAGAGGCAGAAGTTTAAGCAGTAGTCCATCTTAAGAGTGTGTCAGTGTTTAAGTAACTATTCTACCTATAATACAGGTCCCGTTTTACCAGAGACTGTTATAACCCAGGGGGACGGCTGGCCGGTGGATGCATGATGGATGCATGTTATAACCCAGTTGATGGGTTTTTGCGACTTTTTGCTGTTTGTACCAAGCTGTTAATAAAGTTCCTAAGGATTTGTTCTTGTACTATTGTAAGTAGTACTGATCATGTCTGTATTTTTGATAATGATTGTGAATTTCCCTAAATTACAAAACACTTTAGTCTTCAACTTGTGTTTTCAGCGGTATCTCTGATACATTTATGTATTGTTTGACCTTTGAGATGAAGAAGAGCATTTCTCCGCTGAGTGTGAATGGGCTGGGATGAGAATCAGAACCTCAAAATCCAAAGATCACGGTACTCTTCTAGAGCAGAGATTTTGTGCTTCTTTCGGTTATTGTTTGAAGTCCAATACCTTCATATATTTAGGGGTGATGGAGAAAGAGACTTGAGATTGACAAATGTAATGTGCAATTGGCAAATCTGTGGTGGTGAAGCAGAAGCTTAGAAGATTTTTGTTACCATTTAATCTATGAATGTATCCTTACTTATGGTCATGAGCACTTGGTATTGACCGAAAGGGTAAAACGGAGGGTACATAGGGTACAGTACATTTACTGTAGGGTTACTATCTTAAAGGGTGAGGCCTCCGGATTGAGAGGATCCAATTAAAGTGGTTTGGGCATCTCACAAGTATGCCCCCTGCTCGGCTCCCTCTAGAACTTTTCCAGCCATGTCCATCAGGACAAAGGCATTAGGGGAGTGAAACCACTGTTCTTTGGATTAAGAAGGTACTTCAGGAGGGTTTGGCATCTCACCAGGATGCCCCTAGTCTGCTTGTTCTCTCCTTCTAAGAGCTTTTCAAGGAACATCCCTCAGGATGAAGCAGACCTACTTTACACTCAGAGCATCTGAGGAATCTGAGGCCAGGGACAGAAAAGTCTGGACTGAATTACTAATTAGCCTGTTTCTAAAGCTGAGACTCCTTTGCTGTAGTTAAAATGTAATTAGTCGTTTTGTTAGATACCTCATGTATTTAACATTTATTCTGTAATATAAAGGTGTTTAATTGACCTTCAAAAAATAATAGCTGGCATTACCACAGAACTACTACTAGAGTTCTTTTTTTTTTGCTCATGCTAGTATTCGGTCTAGTTTTCTTTCTTTTTTATCTTTACCCAGTTACTCTTTCCCCGATCTCTCTGATTGAGAGACCTCTACAGGCTGCAGAGAATCAATCCTGAGTGGTGTGATGATGATTTATTCTGTACGTTTCTCTCCATAGAGCTTTTTCTTGCTTTGTAGCAGAGAACATAGAGGGTGCATTTGCCCCACTGAAATCATAGTAAAAAGTCGATTTTATCCTTTAGTTTGCTTAGTACAACTACAGGACATGCCATGCATATTCACTACATGCACTACATATCTCACAATGCTTGATCATCATTCCAGATGCTTGCGCAACTGATGCTTTCAAGCAGAGGCAGTTTTTTTTGTATTGAACAAGTATTAAACAACAGCAGATATTTAAAAGAAGGTCAGCCCCTTTAAATTATGTGTCCCAGTGCGACAAGCAGTCTAGAAATGCTCCTGTCAAAAACACTGGGGACCATATTTGTAGTACCATATCCTAGTAAAGATGAAAGTTATTCATGAAGCATCCTTGGGTTGGCAACAGAACAGGCACAGAAGATCCTCTTGCAGGATCTGCAGCTGCTCTCAGGCCAGCCAGGAGATATAATCCCTCCAATGTGTCCTGGGCCTACCCTTTCCAATTCACCATACCTGGATAAACCCTGCGGAAGGTTCTTAGCATGCATCCTTATAAAACATCTTGCCCATAAAAGAGCTTCTAAGGTGAAAATTCCGTTAACAATGGACTTAATATTCTGATCAAATCATACTCCGTTCTAGAAATCAGATAAAGAAATCCCATAATGCGAGCTCTATTTACTCTGGTGATCACATTAATCTAAGCATATATACCAATTACCTGATTTCCCTCCCAAAAAAGGTGCCAGGTCCTTCTATTCTAAAGACTGGGCTTTATTTGGCCTCTTTTATCCATTGACCATGATGGGTATTTTCTCATGGCAATCCCGCAAATTAAATGCGCCACGGAATAAAGGTAGTAGACGGCCATTGAGCATTTTGGGGAGACTCTGAAAACGAAGAATTTGTTACATATTTCTATGAGCTTTGGCTTGTTGCAAAGTAGAAACCCAATTATTGTGTCATGTAAACCCAGAGGTTTCCCATAATCTGCATACTCAAGTGCATGTGAACCCGCTGATCGTATTGCTGATCAAATTAGATTTTGGGCAGTTTTGGGATTGTTAAGTGCATGTGAATGTGTAAGAGTAGAGAGGATGACTTTTAGGAGGCTTGGGGTCTTTTAATCAGAGGAGACAACAGCAGAAAGACGATGAGGCAATAGACTGTTCTCTAAACACTGAACAGTAAACACAGTGAGGTAATCAAAGGTTTTTGGTATTACCTGAGTAGCACTGTTAGAACCACCCTTCTTCAACACACGTGTCTCTAGAGGCAGCCATCCTGTCTGGACCGGAGCCAGGCAACAGAGTTCGGCCCTCTGAACATGGGGCCCTGTCCTAATTTGAGCCGTCTCTCTTTTCTCCAGTCTAGACTGCGACTTTAAAGAATCCATGCTTCCCAGGGAGCTTTCTGTAAAGCTGGGGCTTGTACTGGGGGTCCCCGCTCTCGTCTGTAGGTATTGATATCCTGAAGAGTTCTGTGATTTAGGTCCAACCTTGTTCTGCAACTCAGGCATGGATACAGTTCGATCGACAAAAGCAGGGACTTGGTGTTGAACACGGTGAGCCTGGAGCTTCTCAAGTGTTTGAAGCCATTCTTCTGTCAGCCGGCCTTCAATGCAGCTGTGTGGACGAGCTACACGAGAGGGCCGGTCTGCGTCCATCACATGGCTCTCCCAGCAACTTTCATCTCCAGATCTCCTCCATACCAGGGGAGATGTCCTGTCCTTCCTGGCATGTGACCGTGAGAATTCTGATTTAACTTCCATGGAAGTAGCCCAGTCAATTAAGCTGAGCCTGAGGAGCGTCCTGATTTTAGTCCAGAAAACACAAATCCACACTGAAAAACATTATACTGGATCTCAGTAAGCGGCATCTTGAATATCGGAGAACCGACTTCGTATGAAACTGGTGTACAATTAATATAATACTTAACTGCCTTCAAGGCACTTTCTTAAACCATTTTCCATAACATGATCTTCTTGCACTATTGTATTCTGCATCTTTATTCACTTTTAATATAAACACTGAATGGAGTGATAACTAATAAAAACTTTCACCAATCATTTCATTGTTTGCACCTTGCTTCTATAGTCCAATTGACCCGTTCCACTTTCCATACTGACGCACTTTGTGGTTCTATCAGATACTATTAGGGTGATGGATCATTCTCAGTAGTGTACTGACACTGATGTTGTGGTGATGTGTTAGCGTGCATGGTGCTGGTATGAATGTATCAAACACAGCAGTGCAGCCGCGGCAGCCTGTAGGGGTCATCCAGCATCACATGGACGCGCATGGCTTTGAATGCTCTGAAGTGCTCCGAGTTTGTCAAAATACTATATGAAATTATTATATTGTATCACAAAATAACAATTTGCGTATGTTAAATTTACGTAACACTAAAATCTGTATATTAAATTATTTTAAAACATATTCAGCTAGGGATTATTAGGGACTAGATAAGGGATTATTAACACTAATAACAAAGCAAATGTTACGCATTTGTAGTATTGTAATTACTACATTACATTACATTATGTAAAATGAAATTACAAACACATTGCATAGTACAGGACGTACAGTTACCTTTAAGTTCTCACAAAGAACACTAAATGTTTAGGAATGAGGAGGAAAATAGGAAATGATGGCAGTGCTGCAAAATGACTAGCTTGTTAAAAAACCCACATTACAAATGCTTTTACACAACGTGTGACCTGGAGCAGCATGGATTAAAGTCTATATATTCTCAAACTGCAGAAAGTGTCAGAAGCGAAACAACAAGATAATGAGGTTTGAGAGTTATTGGTATTTTGAAGGGAATTTTGCTTACCTATAAGTTTTGTGGTCCTGGAGAGCAATCTGGAGTGTTAATGGATGCAGTGGAAGCTTCTAAAAGCTCAAACAGTCCCTGAGTAAAACTAAAGAAGTCCAAACCTCTCTCTCTCTCTCTCTCTCTCTCTCTCTCTCTCTCCCTCTCTCTCTCTCTCTCTCTCTCTCTCTCTCTGTATCTCTCTCTCTCTCTCTCTCTCTCTCTCACCCCCCCCATCTCTCTCGTTATTGGTGGTGCTGTCTCCAGTCCAGCCTGAATATGACTGTCTATGTTGTCCTAACTGAACAAAAGACTAACAGAAAACCTAAATGTCTACCACACGGAAGAGGCTTGTGTGTAAAAGTATCTCATTATTTACATTAGTATGCATTGTTTTAACTGATTTTTTGCACCAGCTCTATAAATGCAGCGTTACACAACAATCTTATGTTTGTACTGTAAATCTCAACACTTTGCAACCATAGGACCTGAAAAACCTCTTCCAGTGTTGCGGCTGAAAATGAACTAAACAGACTGTATCTGAAAGAGACACGAGAACGTATAACCAAAAAGTCTGCCGAGATGAAAATATAGGTATGAAAGTTAGAAAAAAACGAAAGCGTGTGTTAAACCCAAAGATTAAAAAAGATCTTTGTGGGTATAACAGCAGGGGGACACTATTTTTAGTTTTGTTTTATATAATAAGTGGTTTAAAAGTATTGCTATGACATTTTATCTATTTATCAGGTTGCAAATAACCGAAAAAAGTCTCATTTTTAGACCATCTTTGAAATGGTCTAAAAGTAGGAAGCAACTTTTCAATATAACATCTCATTTTAATCTACTAATAGGTTTAAAGTAGGCTAAACTTATTTATATAACATTTTAGTCTCAGTTTATGTTGATTAACAATGATAAAATTGCACCAACCTAATTTCTATACAATTTTAATCTGTTTTTATTCTACCCCAAAGTCTTAAACTAGGTTGATTTTTGTTGATTGGTAAAGTATGTCTATTTGAGTTCTATAGACTTTTGGTCTATTTTTCATCTATTAAAAGATATTTATTAATGTTTGGTTCAATTTTGACCTATCCGTAGCCATTAGCACAGGTCATTTTGACTGATTTTATTCCTGTTAGCGAATAAGCATGCATCAGATATATATTCGTTTTAAAATTATATAAATTATCTATGAAGGAAAACCCTGATTCCTCATAGCTGTGTGTGTGTTATGGGGTCTGGATGAGTAAAGACAGGAGACATGGCCGTAAGCTCTGTCGTTGTCATGTGATTGCTGACTTTCTCAGCTGAAAGAAGCCATTAAGCACCATATGAGAGGATCATCTTGTTTCTGTGCTTCCAGCATCATAAACATGGTTTTAAGCTTTCTGAAATGACTCTAAGCCCTTGAGGCAAGGTCACTGGGGTTGGTAGTTTGTTTGTTGGTTAAACAGGGACAACAGAGATGAAAAGCATCTGCCCTTAGATACAACAGCTAAAACAATCAATAAAGGAGATAATCGGCGGATTTAGCCTAATTCCCTCCAGCATACCCATGTGTACTGTTCTGAGAAAAAAAAAAGAAAACAGAAAGTCTCTTTACTCAAGCCTCATTTCTGTTTCACCCCAATTTTTTCCCGGTCAGGGTTATGAGGACCACAGAAATCCAAGGGCTTGGGCTAAGCATGGCCTGGATGGGATGTTAGTCAATTGCAGACTTGGGCAGGGGTACATAGACATAATAATAGGATTCGTGGTTCTTATTTTTTGTTTATTAAACTAAACAGGAAGTGCTGTAAACTGTCTAATGGATGACAGAATAATAGCTTATCTGTGCAGCACACTTCCTTTCAGAACAGAAGGATGAAAGGCATAAGGGGAATAACAGGGGCGCGAAACAAACAGCACAGCGCCCTCTGCTGACTGACTCATCTGCCAACTACTTCGTGTAGGTAGTTCCAGAAGATGGGGATCTTCACAAGATGGATTTTGGCCTGATTCTGATCCAATTCCTCCTTATTAGATGAGTGAGGGAGTAAAACCAAAGGGCGGCCAAAGGTAGCCAGTGACACCATAAGTGAGAAATCTGGCCCAGCTCTATCAATCGTCTTCATTTATATGCCTCTTGAATAAATGAGACGATATATTCAAGAGTTACCCCATGCTTTTAATAATTCACACTTCCAGCTTCTATGTGTAAGTCACAAAGGGGGCGAGGCCATGGACACCAGTCCATAGCAAGGCACAAGCGCACGCACTGTTTTCTAATAATTCACATTGGAACACTTTGGAGAGATTGTGTGCCTTGGCAACTATACTGACAGTAAAGAACATACAAATCCCAATCCACAACTGAGACTCAGTTTTACACTGCATTAGACTGCAATGTTTCAGGATGGAGTCATTCCCAAAAACATGGACCCTCATTGTCCGTAGGAAAAAACTGGGAAACAGAGGAGGATTAGGGTGGATTAGGGTGAAATTTTCATTAATTTTTCTTCAAATCATTCCTGTTGTAATGTACTACACGTGCAAAATGAATAAAATAGGCGCAAGCTTTCAGAAAGGAATCATGGGCAGCACGGCAGTGCAGTGATTTGCACGTTCCCCCAACGTCTGTGTGGATTTCCTCCAGGTACCAGGTCATCCCAAAGATGTGATAGATTAGTTGTCATCTATAATGTCCCAGTGCGAGTGGGACTGTGTCCCACCTTATGCCCTGTGCTGCCTGTTAGGTCCTGGCCCCCAGAGAACCCTTAATTGGATTAAGCTGGAAAGTAAGTGGAAGTAAAATATGTGTAAATGTTGTATGCATTTTTATATCTGGAACTACAGTGGCTCAGAGTTTATGGTTTTGGATAACTTGGCTAATGACCAGATGGGTTAGGGTTCAAATCCCTTCACATTAATGCTAATGTCTAACTCAGTCATCTTTCAAAATAGCAGGGGCGGGCAGCACAGTGGCTCGGAGGATAGCACTGCTGCCTCACAGCAAGAAGGTCCTGGGTTCCCAGCGGCCTGGGTCCTTACTGTCCTTACTGGAGTCTGCATGTTTTCCCCATGTCTGCGTGGGTTTACTCTGGGTACTCCAGTTTCCTTTCACAGTCCAAAGACTTGTGTGTTAGGTGAATTCATTACTCTAAATTGTACTTGTACTCTAAATTAATACTCTAAAGAAGCCAAATAAACAATCAAAACATCATGTTGTTCTTTCTACCCCAGGCTCTCCAGAGATCGCCCATGTGATTTGGCCTAGCCATTCTCCAGCTCCTTGTGCTTGTGTTGCTGTCCTCTTAATTTGATATGTTCTGGTGTAATTGCTATTAATTGGTTGTCAGCATTCCCTCAGTGCTGCACACATAACGTGCGCTATCGATGCGCTCTAGAAAAACAGGAAGAAATACGTGTCAAGCCCGAGTTCTGTCTTTATGGAATATAATAATGTACATACACAGAAAGAGAAGAGCTCAGACAGTGATGGATGGTTATATAGCCTGTTCCGTTTGATATGTCGTGAGAACCTTATCTTGAATGTGACACTGCGATAAGAGAGAGAGAAAATACACATCAGTGTCGGGTAAGGCGTATTCCGTTTACATTGCGCTTTATTGGACTTGACAGTGTTCAAATGAAATGGATCTTACTTCAGTGTCCCGTGTGATTCAGTGATTGTGTTTCCTCATAGTCTAAACAAGCCCATGCAAGGTGTGGTCACACCCAATTTTGCATCACGATAAAATTCTTGGTAACAGGCATTTTTTTATTTACCACTAGATTTTCAGTTATACAGCAGTGGGGTATGTGGTTTATAAAATAAGGGAAGTGCGTTTACAGAAAAGGGAAAGGGAAAATATTTGAATCAAATAAATATTTAAAGAAAAGAAAAGAAAACGTCATATAATAAACTTTGTAGGCTACACTGGCAATAATTTAGTGTGACCTCCCCTTACATGCATCTGGCAGCTTCCTCAGGATGCAAAGTTGACCCTTCTGGAGTTTGAAGAAGCTTGATCGGGAATGCTTTTTGGAAGAGTAACGGCCAAGAAATCACTTTTCGGATGGGTGAAAAGGCCATATTTTAAAGGTCACAAAGATTGGAATGAAGATCACTGGAAATGTATGTATATACATTTACGGCATTTACCAGATGCCCTGATCAGGAGCGAGTTACAATCCAAGCAATTGCGGGTTAAGGGTCTTATAGTATACTCTGAGTGATTATATGTACGGAAAATAAAAAAAATAGATACATTTATTTATAAAGACAAATATAGTTTGTTGCAGACGTTGTGTTAGACAATAGGCTATAAATAGAGTAACTTGATTATACTAAATATAAAATAAAGTGATAAGTGATCAGTGCGTGACAAAAAGAGAATCGATTCATCAGATTGACTCACTTTATAAGAATCGATTCACGCGGGTGAATTCTCGATTCAAACAATTACCAACTGCAACGGCGTTTATTCAGGACTGCATTTGTTATATTACATACCAGTTCATTAAATGACGAGAACACGATTTCTATTGTACAAATTCGTATATATACTGATGTTTTATTTTTGGGATATAGATGCCCAACCACGTGGTTAAAAGTTTCTCCGGCGCGCTGCACCCCCTGGCGGATCCGAGGTCATTTGCGTTGGAAAATGGCGCCTAGATGCGGCTCTCCAGCACGGCAAGAGTGAACGCAACAACAAAAAAGTCCTGGGATAAAGACGTGGGTGCACGGCTGGACCGGTGGACATTATTCCAAGCTGTTTGTGTGTGAATTGGTGTGAAAATGACGCGCTGGGTGCCCACGAAGAAAGAGAAGTACGGAGTCGGTGAGTACTGAGTTTAGAAGTTTAGCAGGAATGAGGAGAAGCTGCTTTGGTTTTCACTTAACGCCTCGCGCTCAACTTTCCCCGGTTTATCCGTGTTCCTGAAAAGCCGTGTGTCCGGACCAGCGTTCCTCACAGGGGAGATACGCGCTGATTTAACGCGCTTTTGAATAAATGCAAAGTCAGAGTAGGACAGTTTTTTTTGAGTGGGAATTGACAGAGACGCGCCTAGTTCCAGCCGTTTCCTGTGTCCTGGGCCTGAACGGGAATGATGGAGCACTGATTACATTACAGGGCATAAGTTTGTAGCAAAGCTGGTACACGAACAGCGCGTCCTGTGGAATAACGCGGCACACACACAGCCTGTTTGTTACTTTGTTTTGTAACTTTTCGCGTTGTTATGATGCGCTCTCACTCCTCGCGCGTTAAAGTTAAATAGCAGCTCTGTTTATGCTCCGAGTGCAGCGTTGCGTTTCAAACAAAACGCGGAAAAGGGTGTCTGGAAGCTCGCGCTTTCTCTTGTAAAGGACCATGTTGCTACACGTTTCTTTAGGCTGCAGGAGAGAGCCACACACACAGAGAGTGAGAGAGAGAGTGACACACACAGGGAGAGGGGGAGAGAGAGAGACACACACAGGGAGAGGGG
>JAUZST010009497.1:0-12952 GCA_034779995.1 Parotocinclus haroldoi | reverse complement strand
GCACCGGTCAAATTTTGGTTTAATGCATATTGCACATTTTCTGTTAGTACAATAAACCTCATTTCAATCCTGAAATACTACTGTGTCCATCAGTTATTAGATATATCAAACTCAAATGGCTGTTGCAAACACCCAAATATTTAGAACTAAAATGATTAAGATTAATAGGGGTGCCCAAACTACACACACACACACACACACACACACATACATACATACATATATGAATATATGTAGTATGACAAAAAATAATTAAAATAAGTTGCTACCTTTTTATGCTGGTCTTTCAAGCTAAATCCACAGTGCCTAAATCCTAGTCGTTGAATTATGTGCACTCTTCTGAGTCCTTGTCGCTTTTGTGATAGTGTCTTGCTGTGATCCAGGCTTTCACCAGCACTTTATGGTTGGAACCCCTCTGTATTAGCCTATGACAGCATAATTTCCATGTGTGCGCATTACTTTCACCATTCATACTGCTGCGTTTGTGTCAGTCACCAGTAGTTTATTTTATTTTCTCTCTGGCTGTTTTATTATGGTCCTAGATGGTTCTTCCATGCAGAATTGAACTGAAATGTTTGAAGATGTGATAGCGAACATGCCCATTATTAAACAATTGTTTTAGCAATTGTACAAAGATGATACGCAATGATATGTAATATAGGCTACAGTGGCAAAGTATATCTAAACCAGGTTATAATGAATAAATCTTGGGAGGACCAAGACTCAAAAAGGGACCAAACCTCATTGGGTAGCCTCGAGGTTATATGTAAGAATTTAAGCGAGTTGTTTAATTGAAAGGTTTATAGTAATAGTTTACTGCTGTTGTTAATTATTAACACAGGTATAACAATGGTTAAAAAATATATTTAAAAATAATAACTGTAGGATCTTACATTTACAGGATTTAGCAGATGCTTTTATCCAGAGCAACTTACAATTAATACAGGCTTACAGTCCAAGCAATTGTGGGTTAAGGGCCTTGCTCAAGGACCCAACAGTGGCAGCTTGGAAGATGTGGGGTTTGAACCCTGAATCCTCTGGTCCATAGTCCAGTACCTTATCCACTAGGCTTCCACAGGATCGTGTCTTGGTTGAAACGTTTTGGTGCCATGGCATCCTCAGTCAACTCAAGGGTTAAAAGAGTTACTGTCGTTTGGTCACACAGTGAGCCCCTCGAGCATACGGTGAGCTGGAAAGTGTGAGAATATAGTGTGAGTGTGCCTATAGCAGCATCTGGCAACTTTATCAGGAAACCTTCTACAGTCTGAAGATGCTTGATCAAGAATGTTAATGTAAGGGTGGCAGCCAAGAAACCACTTTTAAAGGGGAAAAGGGTAAGATATGTTAAAGCTCACAAAGAGTGGAATAAATATCAGTTTAAATGGGTATTATGGACTGAGGAATCCAATTTTGAAAGTCGTAATGTGTTATATATGGTCAATATACATTATTGCAATATTGCTCAAACAGCAAATGTAATAGGGTCCTAAGACTTTTAATTGCTTTTTAGGTTTACTGTTGGACAAAATGCTTACTAGTGTAATTTCTGTGCAAGTGTGAAACCCTATTACATCATCTGATTTTAGAGTTTTACTGACTATACGCTATTAGCTAATTGTGCAGCGCAGTGCTTGATTAATAGTCTTTCTGTGCTGAACACCTGATGGAAGCACTATCGGAATTTAGTCTTCCTGTTCCGAATCATCTGACCCTGTAGTGGTTGGGAGGGGAGGCTTTTGACTTCTCTTTTTGTACGCTCACTATGCTATAGCTTTAAGTTTTCCCCCAATTTCTTGCTTTTTTGATTTTTCTCCTCACTTTTCTCTCTCGTTCGCCTCTCCCTCCCCTCTCCTACACATCCACATTTTTCTTTCCTCTGCCCCTTTCTATCCCTTCCCTTCAACTTGTGGAAGTTGAGCCCTATGTCAGGACCCCTCGCTGGAGACCCCTGTCCTTCTGCCCATGCTGTTCCCCAGAAGGTAATGTAAATTCAGTCTCTTCTGCCACTGGCCAGTCACGTTAGCGTGCTAGCCTGGCACATGGCCTTTAACCCAGACTACCAATCAGGATCAATACTCCTTTGTCTTTCATCCAACCAGTTTAATCCCGTCATGCTATTTTTGTTTTTTTATTTCTAAACAATCATAGGCCTTTAACTGCCGAAGCTATTTTAATATTATATTCATAGCTTTTAATGGAACCCTGCTTAGCATGAGTGTGAATTTAAATGAAAGCATGGTTTTTAATGTTGTTTGTCACCGAATCTTAAAAAAATGGTCCATGTGTGTGCTGTCCTGCTCTAGTCACCATATGGATGCATGTTATAACTGTTTGTTGTAAGATATTTAACTGTTTTGGTGTCTGCAGCCCATAACAAATCGAACAACTCGTACTGTAGATAAGAGACACACATTTTTAATAGATTAGAATTTGTGGTGGATACAGTACCTAAATATAAATATGTTTATTGTAGTTTAATCTTTTCTAAAAAGAACTACTGCTCAAATGTTAAAGCTAGTTGAAATTGCCCTACTGCAATTTTAATTTTGAGATTAAACACTTTTGTGGGTGGGTGTGTATGTTTGTGTATGGGTGATTGTGGGTGATTTGGGTGTGGGTGTGTATTTGTGGGCGTGCAAGTGTGTGGTTGTGGGTGTGGGTGGGTTATTGGAGTCTATATTTTATTCTCTTATTAATTAAGATTTTTCAATGGATGGAGAGATTAAGTACAACAGTATTTTGTGATTTTTTTTAAATCCAAATGAACTCTATAAAATGACAGAGTGATTGAATTAATAATGTAGTATTTTTTTAATATATATAAATCTTACCCTTTTTGTGGAGCACTAGAACACCCTGAGGCTTCTCCACTTTTTGAAAAGTTAGTACGAGGCCAATAGGCCATTAGCTAGAGGACTAGGTTAATATGATTGACTCATAGTTGTGAAACTAAATTAGTGATGTCACCTATGCTTTGTTTATTTTCTTCTTGAAATAAATACATGTTAATAGTGCTTCCAATGTTTTATCAAATCATCATTTTGATGCGAATTACGTTTGCATTACTTGCGCTTACTAATTTGGCCTAAAGACACTGTCAGGCATACTTAGTTAACAGTTTAAAATTGTTTAGGTTAGGACTATTATAAATTATTATTATGTATTATAAATTTATTATAAATTATTTTTAAATTATTATAAATTACTATTGCAGCTTGAGTATAGGATAAGTGAATGTGTTTTGGATTGTGTGTGATGGATTTAGACGGTAATTGAGTGTGTTGCTGTGAGTGTTCGTCTGCTAACTCTGGTTTTCTCTCTGTGTCTCTTATTGGGGGAGAATGGGGCTGATTGTGGTGGAGGTCACTGGCAGTGCGTGTCCACTGGATAAGTTTTAAGGCTTCCGAAACCTGTTGTCTGACGTCTGTATTGCTCTGTTTTTTGTGCTGGTCTTGTCTTAAGAAACTGTGCTTTGCCTCTGTGTTGTAAAGCAGCTCAGGGTCGTAGCAGTGAGCACAGACCTTCGGTTTACGTGTGCACTGTTTTGTTTTTCTGTTGCGAAAATCTCCAGCCCATCAGCTGAGTTATGTCACGCTGCATCCAGTTTTGCGCCGACATTGCTTGGCTCCAGTGATGTGCATGTCTTTCTGTATATACATCTAGGACAATGGAAAATAGACAATGACATAGGCTTTTAGGACTGTACTAGCATGGACTGACATGTACAGGTGTCTAGTTGTATAGGCTGTAACTGTGTTCAGGCTTGCATGGTATATACAGTAAAGCGCAAAGTTGATAATCGCTTTACAACTACAAATGTCAAGGTCACTGCTACAATACTAACAAAAAAAAATAGGGTATATTTTAGTATGAGATATTCCATTTTAAAATATTCCCTAATTTTTGTGTGTAGTATGCCATAATTGGTAGCAAAAAGTCAGATGTCATAGTCATGGTGTTGGATGGAGGAGAAATGGGCAGGTGTAAAGTAAGGGTGTACGATATGTGTCAAGTCAAATTTATTTATATAGCACTTTTTACGATGGAGCATTGTCTCAAAGCAGTTTTACAATTTTATATTATCCTAAAAGGCCAATCTCTAATTGAGCAAGCCTAGGGCAACAGCGACAAGGCAAAACTCCCTGAATGTAGAAGGAAGAAACCTTGGGAGGGCCAGGACTCAAAAAAGGACCAATTCTCCTTGGGTGACCTAGATGTTGTCGTCTACAATTATATCTTGTTGTTTTAACAGTATTATCGAAGGTCACTTGTTTGGCGAAATACAGTCAAAACATGACTTTCCAAGAACTTACTACCTATTAAAATTAGAATTTCAATTCCACTTATCACACACTAATTCATTCAATGCTTCAAATACACAGCCGCGATTACTGCAAAAACACATCTGTAAGGAGTGCTCAGTCTGCCGCCATGTAATATGTCGTTGCGTAGTTGTGCTTTGATGTGCTGCGCTACAGCGTTAGCAGAAAATGGACCTCTAGAAACACTCAAATGCTCCACTGTGTGAGAGAAAACATAAAGGTGAAATGCAATATGTGTGGAAGGTTAATTTGTTTAGCCCGCTGCAGTATCCTAGTACAAATGCTACAATAGCCAGTACCATTCATAAATCGCACAGTTGAAAGATTTTTAAATAAAGATATTCTTTATACTCAAACATGTGGCACCTTTTTCAAACTTGGAATCGATAAGAACCGGGACCAGAATCTGAATCAGTATAGATAAACGATACACAGCCCTAGCAGAATATAAAGATTGTGGCTAACTTCAGGAGTCAGCTGTCCATGACGGACTCAAAGTAGCCCTGGTACCAGCACAAAAACACACACGGCCTTAGCGGAAGTCAGAAAAAAAAGTACAGTATAACAAGAAAAACAATAGAGATGTCAAGACATAACACAAATGCTGGCACAAAATAATGATCCAAATTTAGCTGGGTGCAAGCAACATTTTGAATGTTGTCTAATTGTTATCGACAAAATCCCTGAAAATATCTAGTTATCAATACTGCACAACCCTAGTATAAAGCCTTGCGGGACATCAGCCATATTGTTATGCATAGGTGACTGGGTTGGAGCTTCTCAGAAGCGACAAGGCCTGTGGCTATCCAAATCAGCAAGGGTATGTACCTAAACAATGCTTCAAATTATGCCAAACCACAGCCCAGAAACAGGGCTTATTGATGCATAAGTGGATTAAAGGTGTTTCCTTTTAGCCTTGCACTGGCAGAAGGGCTATTGTGCCACAAGGCTGGTTACAGGAACACTGTTTCACAACGCAAATGATGAATATGGTGGTCAAAGCTAAGCCTTAATTACCCCAATTTATATCCACAACATAAAGTGCTGTCATTGGGCATGCTGTCTTTAGAACTTTACATTGGAGTAATGAAAGGAGGTCACCTAGTTCAATGAGTCTTGTTTTCTTTTACAGTTACTTTATGGTCAGCACCAGTATGCAAAAAAGGTGGTGGAGGCAGTGTGATGCTGGGGGTAATATTCTGCTGGGAAATGGATTTGGGCATTCATGCGGACACATGTACCTAAGCACATAAATAATTAGAATTAGTCTTTGTTAAAGTTGCTCAGTTGCTTTTATGCATGCTCATTTCTTTTTAATCCAACACATCAGCTACCAGAAACTTGACATGTGCTGTTGAATTCAGATTGAGGTAATGAACAAAATGTGCTATTTAGACTGAGTGATTATAGTGCGGGCTGAAAATATGAGACCACTGGTGAAAATTCTTGTTTTGGTCTTTTCTTTAGAAGGATTTATAATGCAAAACTTTGAAAACACCCCTAAAAAAACTAACTAATGGCCAAAGACATTTATGGGGGGGGGCTAACTCTTTTCTCCACAGTCACCTTACCTAAATCCATCGGGTATTTGTATGAGCACAGGGAAAGTCAAGCGTACAGTAATAACATGAGAAGCTCTTTGGAATATTGTGAAATTATGGATTATTAGCTTTAGCACAACCCTGTGGTGTCCATATAAGCTGTAGCTAATACATTCTAATACTTAATAAAGACATTTTAAAAAGGACTTTGCTTATGGTTATGCTTATTATAAGAGATGCAGTGAATAAAATGTATACTTGTATACTGCCATTCATCATGAATCTATTGGATTAAGAATGTAGATCTTATTTTTCTGGGAGTGTCTAGAACTTGGCTAAAGTCCTAAAGTGGAACCCACTCTGGCCTCTATATAAGGTTAACAATTCAGGTTTTGTTCAGAGTCTTGAGAACAACCATACTGTTTAGTCGTATTTGCATCACCATTGCTAAGTGTTTTAAAACCTGGAACCTCCACGCCATCTGCTGTGAATGGAACAGGCCGACTTGACCCTGTAAGTGGTCTTGCTCCTAACCTCCCCTCCTTCACTACCCTGTCTCGTTCATTTCCTTATGAAAGTCCCAGCTTTGCTGTCATGGCATGGGCTGTGTGGTTGTTTATGTCGGATCTGTGTGCGAGAGCCAGGGCGTCTTAGAGCGTTCTCATTCTTTTACTCCTTGTATTTTTTCTGTAGGAATGGGTAAAAAGGATGACCCGAAGCTAATGCAGGAATGGTTTAAACTGGTGCAGGAGAAGAATGCGTTGGTGCGTTATGAGTCAGAGCTGATGATATTGTAAGTATGTCACCACAAAATGCTTATCAAGTCAACAAAGTATCACAGGAATCTCCTAAACTAAGGATTTTCAGAATAATATATTTTTGTAAAAGTTTTGTAAAAGGCATTAAATGTGGCAAATTTCTATCTGCTTTGTCTGCAGTGCTCGTGAGTTGGAACTGGAGGATAGGCAAAGTCGATTGCAGCAGGAGCTCAGAGAACGCATGGCAATCGAAGGTACTTCATTCCCCATTTTACCCTTCAGCACCCAGTTGTTTATTGCTAGTAACCAGTCACAACCACTTCAGGTATAAAAGCTTTTATCATTCAAGATAAATCTGATAGCCAGATCCCCTTCCGTATAGTCATCTTTATTCAGCCATTAGAAGAGCATTGATGTTGGGCAATAAGCCATGCATTACAGTTAGCATTACAGCAAATGCCAATGGTTATGCTGGCTGGGGTTGAAGGCAGAGCTCTGTGGAAACCAATCATGTTCTTGTCTCTCTTGGTACAGACCATTTAAAGACCGAGACAGAGCTGGCTGAGGAGAAGCAGATCCTAAATGAGATGTTGGAAGTTGTGGAGCAGAGGGATTCGCTGGTGGCTCTCTTGGAGGAGCAGAGACTCAGGGAGAAGGAAGAGGACAAGGATCTTGAAGCAGTTATGCTCTCCAAAGGCTTCAATCTCAACTGGGCTTAGCTTGGCAGCAGGTTCTCTTCACATCCACCATGGAGTGTGTACTTGATGAAGCCTACCTGTCTCTGTCTTCTCTGATCTGACAAGGTTTACACATCTTTCCGATGTTTACGATTTCTCCCAGTTCAGTCTGTTTCTCGTTGTTCCACTAAAAATACTGTCAACCCTGTTGGATCTCAAAGCATTTCAATAGGAAGTCTGATTAGCTGCCTGTTACAAGACTTTGAGAAGCAAAACTAGATTTGACATCAATTCCCTGCTTTTTTGCCCGAAATACTGACTAAAAGTAGGAAACCGATTATAAATGATGCCTTAAAATGACGATTGAAACCCTGCTATACCGTTATATTGCTCTGTATCGATCAAATACCCTGACCAGGTTTTTATAATGTATGATCCTACTTGTTTTACAGAAACGCATGCACAGCTAATTTTGTTTTTTAGGAACGACTGGGAAATGTTTCATTCCCATTAGCCATCTTGTATCAGGGCAGTGTATCTGAGAACAAAGAACAAATCATTTATTTTATGTAGTCATTGCCCATTAGCTCAGACTAAGTCTCTGCAGCATCTTAGTCTTAATTCATTTTACTATTCATGTGTTTACAATCACCTGTCTGTAAGAAGTGTCTGATTCTAACCTGACACAAAACCTTTTGAAAGACGTTGTATGTGGGGATTTGCAATAGTAATGTTTTTAAAAGACTTGTAGTAACATCATCAAACACGGATCCATATGGCAAGCTTGATCGCTTGCACTGGCTTTGGAACTTTTCTCACATGTTCATATCCACAAGGTTTAATCACCTTTACCAAGGTTTGATTTTTATAAAAGCAAATTTGTACTACCTGTAAAGGTCTGCATATCACTGACAGTCACTATTGTATAACACAAGAGATTTTCAGATTCTTTGCAAATCAGCTTGTACGCCTTTGGCCATATATGGTCATACCACTGGGGGGGCGTATGACTTTTAATATACTATTTAGACAGTATGGGATGTAAGCCACATTTCAGCCTGGTTGCCGTTACTTCGTACAGGACACAGAATTTTGTACATATATTCAAGACAACTGTGAACGAAAAAAGTTACACTAGTCCTTTAGTTTTGAAGTTTCAAACCAGTTCTTTAGACTGTGTAAATTGTTTTACAGAGTTTATGGGTATTTATTAACATGTGTGAAAATGTATTATATGTAAAAAATATATGGAACCTAATTTTTAAATGTTGTCAGTTTTTGACATGTACAAATGCTTCCAGTAGCTAATCTGCATATAGGATATTGGTTGTATGTGGAAAGGTAATAAACAAGCTTTTGTTCCTTGGTCTGTGTGACAATCTTATTCTTGTTTGTTAATCTAAACATTTAAGTCTCTTGTATTGTGATTAAACGGCACTGGCCGTTTAAGTGGGAGAAATCTTCAGGCTGTTTTTGCCAAGGAACGTTTTTCGTTCTGAAACATTTCAATCTTCTGTTGTTCAATTTTTGGTGAGCCTGTGTATTGTGGTTTCAGTTAGTTACCTGTTCTTAGCTGAGAGGAGGGACGGTGTGGTCTTCTGCTGTAGCCCAAATGCTTTGAGATTTAACCTGTGAGTTCAGAGATGTTCTTCTGCATATCTCTGTTGTAACAGGTGGTTATTTGCGTTACTGTTGCCGTTCTTCACTCAAACCAGTCTGGTCATATTCCTCTGACCTCTGGGACCAGCAAGGGTTTTACGCCCAGAGAACTTTACATTTATCTGTAAATCCTAGTGATGGTTGTGTGTGAAAATCCCAGTAGATCAGCAATTTCTGAAATAATCAGACTAGGCTTTCTAGCATGAGTTAAACTTAAATCATCTTTCTTCCCTATTCTGAGAGTATAAGTACTCTCTGTAACAAGCAGTTGAACTGATGTGGCGAAAATAAGTACAGTCTAATCCGGTTAATTGGACCACCGGTTAATCGGACCAGCCGCTTATTTCGGACTGAATCCTAAAGTACTGAAACAAATCCTATTATATACGTGTATTTTTTTACGCTTATTTGGACCAAAATTACATTTAATTGGACCAAAGAACGTGAGAGCGAATAAGAAAAAGAAGCCACAAGTCGCCACTTGGAGCGGATGCAAAGCGGGTCAGCGAGATATGGGAGGATTTTTGGGCTTCCTGGGTGAATTTATGCTTTTATCAAAGGTCAGGAAATCCAAAAAGTAAAAGCAAAACTAGCGGAAGGTGACCACGCCCACCACTTTCCTGATTTTTGTTGTTGTGATTTTGTTCGACTGCAGTTCGTCAAGAGATCACACTGGATAAGTTCTTCAAATGTTGACTGGAATTTAGTAAGAACTTGTTTTTTTACAGTATTATGCTACCTATACCTAAACGTTAAGCTGTAGATCATTTCGAAAAAAATCGCTATAGTCTTATATCTATAAATTATAGCACGTCCCGTCTTGTAACATAGGGCATGGTCGTTTAATCGGACCAGCCGGTTATTAGGTACAAAATAATTGCGTTCCGATTAACCGGATTCGACTGTATTTCAAAATAAAATCTCTAGTAATTAAATATCCCCAGATGTTTTTGAGCAGTGTAGTTATAGGTGAGAGAGAATATACAGGTAGTGTGGGGACAAAATGGAGTACTACTAACAATAGTGCTACTTCTACATTAATAAGTAGCGGTTTGCACAAACATGAGTAACATACCCATGAGTTGGCACAGTCTGTATAAATGTGAGCTAATGAGTAAGCAAGCACACACACACACACGCAAAAGTGAGAGAGAGTGGTCGGCAGGTCAGTTAAAAAAAATCTTATTTTTATATAAGAAAATGCACATTAGGAACGAGCCCCTTAAACCTGTGACCCTCAATTACCAATATATGTAAGTAACATTAGTCAAGTCTAAAACAAGTCCAAAGTTGCTCGGAATAAGTGATAACCTGGCAACCGTTATTTGAATGACAGACTTCTGCTTTTAAACTCCTGCCTCTGCTCGTGGATCCACAGCATTAAATGGCTGTTGATGTGACCAGCTGCTTACAGCTGCAACAGTTTGCAACAAAGTTTAAGAGGCAGATTTTTTACTATTATTTATTGCAATTCTTAAAACCTTGGTTGTTCAATTGAACAGACTTTGATCGGATTGTCAGTAAATGGTTCATACATGCATTTGTAATAAGCGGTGACGATTCAGCAGTTTATATATGATAAAGAAAGAAAGGTACTAAAATATAAACCACAAGGTTGTAGGTTTAATCCCATCACCACCTTTGAATTCTTTAGAAAGCACTTTTGCTGTTTTATTTGACTTAAAAACTGTATCAGTAGTGAGGCGCTGTTGATAAGGGCGTCTCCTAGATGACTGCATGTTGATAGAATTTCGAAATTCTGTGCCAAGTTTGGCTTGCTTAATCTGAGTACTGTGTTTTTCCATTTAGAGCCAAGTATGCCAGCACGGAGCTTGGTATCCGCGAGCGTCTCTTCGTGGCCGTCATGACCTCCAAAAACAACCTGAACACATTAGCCGTGGCAGTCAACAAGACCTTGAATCACCACCTTGAAGGCCGGCTTATCTTTTTCACCAGTTCTTACAGTCGCAAAGTGCCGCATGGGATGTTCGTGGTGGCCCAGAGTGACGATCGCTCGGTGCCTAGCATGTTCCAGATGGTTCAGTACATCATGGAGCATCATGGGACAGAGTATGACTTTTTTTACCTTCTCCAGGATGACACTTACGTTCAGCCAGACAGGCTAAAGACATTGGTGAGCCACTTGAGCATGGATCTCCAGTTGTACATGGGCCACCCCAGGGAGTTCATTGGAGGTGAAGCCCAGGGAAAATACTGTCTTGGTGGCTCAGGCATCCTTCTGTCCAGGGTACTATTGCTGAAGCTCTGGCCCTTCCTGGTGCAGTGCAAAGCGGATATTGTGAGCGCCAGGCCTGACGAGTGGTTGGGACGGTGCATCACCGATTACGTTGGCAGTGGCTGCGTGGAAGAGCACGAGGTAGGCCTATCATATAACAAGTCTGTAAGTCTATAGAACAAATAATAATGCAGTGTATGATTCATTTCAGATCGTATTTCTTTTCTTTCTCTCGGTTGCGTACTTCCTAGTTCTTATCCTCTTATCTTGCTAATTCAGGTTTGGCTTTGTGGGAATCCACTTTCGTCCTTCACTCTTATCATGAGACGTAAACCACGTGTTAAACATGATTTGTGATGCAATTAATTGTAAGTTCTCAGTTCAGTCGATCACCGAATTGAAATCTGAAACGGAGAAAATTTGCCTTTTTAATGGTTTTTTTGAATGACATTAAAAAAAACCCACATCAACAGAGTTGGTCTAGACTAAATGTGAGCAAGTGAGCATGTGACGGGCAAGGCAGCTACACACGCACACACACCTACACACAGGCATAAATTACTTCTACTCTGTAACTCCCACATCTGCTTTTCGATTCGCAGCTTTGATTGGATGTCTACGGCCACAACATCTGGTGTTAAAAGACGGATTTGTATTTCCCAATATAGCTTTTAAGACTTTGCTCATTAAAGGGAACAAACTTTGATCGGATGGATGCTAAATGGTGCATACCTGTTATATTATTGCCCATATGAACAGCGATTATGGATCTAAGATCTCTGGATATTGTAAAATGATTCCACGTGGTTGACATTTTCTACCTTTTACCTTAAATGCTCAAAGGTGATGGAGTGATGGAAACGAGCAGCATTTTCAGTCCCACCGTCTTTTTCCGTTTCCAGCATTCTAATTTAGACTTTCTCACACTTTCACATGCCCTGACCCAGCCCTGTGCTGCCGTCAGTGTAATTATTCCACGCACCTGCCCTGCATTTCAAATCTCTCCCTCTATCCCGCTATTTAAACCTCTTGTCGTAAGCAGTTGAGTTTGTGCGCATCTGTTCAAGCCCTTTTTGTTTTTGTTAGGAGTTTGTTTCTTTTTTTTTTTCCAAAAAGGATGCTTTTCTTTTCCTTCAACACTCTAAAGTGGCAATCTGAAAGCATGGGCATTACTTTACGAACAGTCAGTTATATTACACTATATAATCCAGTTTATCACAATATAGTCCAGTAAAAAAGAGGTTGTTAACTGTAAAGCTCAAGACGAGTGCAAAGCTTTTTTTTAAATAAAAAAAAAAAGAAATCCACGTTCTAATAATTAAAATGGCTTAAAAATAATCTTCAATATTACTGTAGCACTTTGCTTCTATGTAGCCTCAAAAGCATTAGTGATGTCCACTCACTGAACATCAGAAAGACCCGCTCAGTCTTCCTCTTCATCCCATATTTGTAGAACGGTGTTGAGTCAGGGCTCGGCGTAAGCCAGTCTCGTTCTTTACCACCAATTTTTTCATGGAACATTTGTCTCATTGCCATTGTCCTACAAAACAGGAATCCCAAATTCTCTGGGGCTTGGGTGTGCAACTGATGAGATTTAGCAAGTAAAAGAGGATACTGAATCTGTATGGCATTCAGGATCTCCAGGGCTGGAGTTGTGGCTCTGGAATGGCGTTCTGTTGCATTCTCAATCAATCAATCAATCAAATTTTATTTATACAGCGCTTTTTACAATGGAGCATTGTCTCAAAGCAGCTTTACA
>JAUZST010009496.1:0-12953 GCA_034779995.1 Parotocinclus haroldoi | reverse complement strand
TCCTCTCTGTATGCTGACTCGTCGTTCTTGCTGATGAGACCCACCACAGTCGTGTCATCTGCAAACTTGATGATGTGGTTTGAGATGTGCATTCCTGAACAGTCGTGAACAACAAGGTGAACAGCAGTGGACTGAGCACACAGCCCTGGGGGGCTACAGTGCTCAGTGCGATGGTGCTGGAGCTGACCTCCGATCCGGACTGATTGAGGTCTCCCAGTAAAAAAGTCCAGGATCCAGTTACAGAGAGAAGTGTTCAGGCCCAGTAGGCTCAGCTTTCCGATCAGGTGCTGAGGAATGATTGTGTTGAATGCTGAACTAAAGTCTATGAACAGCATTCAACCATAAGTGTCTTTATTGTCCAGGTGGGTGAGTGCTAGGTGAAGGGTTGTGGATATGGCATCGTCTGTTGAGCGGTTGGGAGGACACGCAAAGTGCAGAGGATCTAATGAAGGAGGCAGCAGTGTCTCTCAAAGCACTTCATGAAAATGCAGGTTATATGAAATATGTGTGGATTTGGATGTTTGTTCAGGTTTATCCTGCAGGAAAACCAACTATGACCTAGTTGAAGAACGCTAACAGATGCAGAAATATATTCATTTTAAAATCTCGCACTTCATGAAGTCCAGGATTGCATGAGTCTGAAAAGAATGGCAAGAGACTTATACAAGAGAATTATAATAATACTAATACATTATTGGTATTGATAATGAAGTGTTTGTTTTCTAAGAACTAGGTGAGACAGCCTGGAATGGCTTGAATCTGGAATTTCTCATGTAGGACGCATGTGCTCTGCTAGTGTGCCACTCACAACGAACAGCATATTTCAAAATGGTAATTCAAAACTTCAACACACTAGATATCTAGGAACTCAAGCTTAACTACTCTTTCCAGTTTACAGAAAAATATATGCACCGAGTTTAGTCTTTTCAGATATGAATTTACAGTTGTGTCTTGTAGGTGTATCTTGTAGGTTTGTCGGTGTGACATAAAATTTGAACTGAACTAATTCGAAGTTCAAATATATTTTTGTTATAAGTTGTAAAACATAAGTGCCTGAACAAGAGCAGACGTCACAATTTGACATCAGTTATTTTACACATCCACAAGATGGCGTTTCAGTGTTTAAAATGTCAACCATTCAAACGTGCAGTGTTATTAATTTAGCCTCCCAAATTTGTCTTTTCTTATGGTTCTCTTTTCTGCAATCAAGAAATAAGCACTTTCTTATTTTATTGTTTTCAAGCTTCTTGTGCAAAACTTTGCAGAATTGTAGACCCTAAATCCCAGTAATGTGCTTGTGCTTTTCTAACTGATCTAATGTATGGCTTTCATAAAGGTTTTGTTTAATTTGTGATTATTTTTCCCTTAAGAAATGAATAGCGGAATTTTTGAGTGATGATGTCACAGTGTTGACCTTTCACTGTCTCTTTTGTACTTTGTATTAAAACTTTACTATATCCCTTTTAGTCAATAGTGTTGGCACCCCATCACAGATACTACGTCAGAAAATAAAGAACAGTATTTCACCTTGACAAGTCAAATTCAAGTTTGTTCACAACCTTTCCCTGTTTATTTTTAAATTAATACTAATACACTGGGCAACAATTTTATTCAAAATAAAGAATAAATGAATGGAAAGAAAAAGTGAGACTATGATACACAATCTCAAGTTGATCACAAAAACTATTTATTTTTTATTTATCAACAGTTCAATTTCATTTATTAATAGGCAGGGTCTGAGTAAGAACTAATCCAAATGGGTCTGTTTACCAGATGCATGTGTAAAACATATTAATACAATTTTCCCTGTAGCTCTGTGCATAATTGATGTATAACAGATCGGGACTTACATCTGTAGGTAATCCGTTTGTCACTAGTCCAGAGACAGGGCAGTTTGATCTGATATGTTTAATTAGACTGCGCATGTCATTGTTTAGGCTGGTATTCGTCCCACCAACTGCATGGTTCCGTAGGACATGGATGGCATCTTCTAATCTGTCCATTCTGTCCTCCATCTAAAATCCAGAACGTATGTAAGGACAGATGCAGCACTGTGGTGTAAAATATTCCATTCATTTCTTTAAAAATTGCACAAGAAATATCATGCAGGGCACCCCTGTTCAGGTGTGTGCTATTCTACCCCCTTAAACTCCCTGGTGGGGTGAACACAAACAGACAGAAAATGAAGGCCCGGGACGGGGCACAAGACCTTTAACCCAGCAGAACAGGATGGTATGCAATTACATTTAAAGCATGTAGCAGAAACCCTTATCCGGAGCAGCTTACATTAGTGCTTTGTGTTCTTCCTAGTAGACAAAACTTCGTGTTGGTACAAAACAAGCAATAGGAGAACACAATTCAACCAGAACCTGCCTGGATCTGATGTAGTTAAAATAAACAAACACACAAGCAAAGTTTTTTCGTTGTTTTGTTTTATGTTTGCATTTTCAGTCTTCACTTAAGTGCTGAATAAAGAGGGGAGTTGGTAGTTGCCGCTTGAAGACAGCAAGAAGTGTGCCAGGACTGAGAAAAATCTTGATGCTTTAATCTTACGTGGGGGATCTAGTCAAGCCAAGCTTGTGTCTTTAACGAATGGGTTCAGGCCTTTTGCCCTCAGACAACCATGAAGGGGACCTTCACTACATCTCTCAAAAACAACAGCCAATGCATACATCGCTATATGTGGGATATGACGATGGCCCAGTTGGCAGAGCAGTGATTCCCAATGCTGAGCCATTCTGGCTAAAATCACTGGGACACAAGTCTGTGTCCTGAGGGTAGCTGTCCCTTTCTAATCAGTAGCACTCATAGCAGCTCATACCTTGATTTCTATGCCAACCTTACCTGATGCCGAGTTCCAACCTGCCCCCTGGGTCCCATTTCATGTCTTTTTGTGTTCATCTGCCTGTGTTTTACTTACCAGGGGACTGCCCCTTTCTTCACATCTCAAAGTATTATGAGTTGGGTCAGTAATGCACCTGATCAGGGGTCTCATCATGTGAAACAAGACAGGTAATTTAGCTATAATTTACCAGGGGCTGCAATGTGTTCTCATAAGAGGAAGGCAGTACTATGTGACCAACTGATTGCGGCCATTGGTTGGCTCCTGAAAGAAATAACAAATACAAGTTTTTAAAATGTATTATATTTATACCTAGCTATATATCACTTTCAGATATAACAGCTTCCTTTAGGAGTCATTAAGACAGACAATCTGCATAATTAATTTTGGACGGGTTTTTTACCATTTATGTTGGAACTTATGTTGAAAGAACCCGGGCCATTAAACATAATTTATACCTATGATGTTTATGAACAGAAACTGGGGCAAATAGTAAAAAGTTTTTTAAAGCATTTCTGAGCTTTGTTTTTATTTTACCTGCTGAGACAGTAGAAGCAGCCAGAGGTGACAGAGACCTCCCTTTAGTGGATGAACATGCAGGAAAGCTGCTACTTGTGTGATCAGGTGAATAAATCTGATGAAGAGAAACAGGCAAGAGTAGAGCAGAGTTCTGAGCAGTATATTTCAGTGTTAAAACATGAGCAATATTATTCATGCAATATGTAGTGCAGTATGCAATATTTTCTCAGTGATATATAACAAATAACAATAATCGCATCATTATAACAGCACATGATGTGCTCGGGACATATCACATGTTAAGCCAAATGTTGTAGACAAAGCCTCTGTCACTGTTGGGTATTTGAGAAAAATCCTAAACCCACAATTGCTTGGAATGTAAAACTGCAGACTACATGAGTGTCTACTAAGTGACTAAATGTAACTGTGCTGTAAATGTCATTATTCAAGTACACTGTTCCCTCGTTTATGACTGGGGTTACGTCCCAGGACTGATAAATGAAAATATACGAAGTAGGGACACTATACTTATTTAAGTATATATAGACTATTTTAGCCGCAGAACTTGCAGAATGTTTGGGTGGCATCGTAGGGCTTGAATGAATTCAGTCTATAATAAAACTTTCACAAACAGCAAACACAACACCACAGACAAAAACTTGTCATATCCGCAAGTAGTGACTCACACGGGTCTTACTTCTTATTTTTGGTGAGTATCCATCCGCTGAGTAAATACGCAAATTGTAGCGTTTTTAACTGCTGAATAATTAACCAACACGCTGAAGTAATCGAGCGTTCTCTTTACTTAACACGCCATACATCACTCTCGTATCACGCATGCCCCGTCCTTACTGAGCTTACAGCACGTCATATTCTACACATCGAGTAGACACACAGCTATTTACTGTAAATCATAATATTTTAAGATTTATAACATTCCTTTATTGTTAGAATTAATAATTGTAGTATATTTTTTAAATAAATTTTGTGATATTTTAATGTAAATGTTCCACTAAAACCTACAAAACAGCAAAAATCCAGGATATATTTTTTCCATTAATATTTTTTGAAAACCCGTGATGCACCGAGCCTGGAAAAGGTGAACCGCGAAGTGGCGAGGGAACACTGTATTAGTATATGACCCATCTAACTAACTGCCCATAGATTAATTTACTGTAGTAATATAAATAAAAGCATAAGCACATAAAGCACAGTACGTAGATTTGATGCAATGCTATACAAAAGGTTGGGCCTCTTACTTCAATAAAACAAAATTCAACTATCCACAAAATGTAAACAGCACATAAACCTACTGAGATTAATTTAAACCTTGTGTCCTGTTGAAATTTAACGCTCAACTACAAATTTATTCTGCCCATTCCTGTATTTAATGTACTATGTTAGTGGTAAATGAATTCTTACAGATGGCAGGGTTTTTCCAAGAGGCTCTCCAGTATGTGAGACTCCAGCACCATTCCCCTGAACACCTGAAACTACAGGGCAAGAACCACACGATCAACATGTCAATAAATCGTAACAGTATTTCAAGCCAAGCAAGTAATAAAGGCTTACATGCAGGTCGCTCTGAGGTGTTGATAGATGCAGTATGGGGTGCAGACCCAAAGTGAGAAGCACTGCCTTTGATTCTGTGAAAAGTAGACACTGGAGGAAGACACTTGCTGGCAGCAGGTGGTGCTGAATTCGGCAGTATGTGCTAAAGGCAAGATATTTCAGGTTGTATTTAATCAGGACAAAATGTATGAAATTAACAAAACTCTGGATGCCTCAAACTCTAAGCCAATAATCAATTCATAACATAATATGAAATATTGCATAATGAAATATCCTCTAATTGTTGTGAGCAGTGTAGTATAAATAAAGGCAGGATGTCAGCCTACATGGCCTCAAAAAGTTTCCATTGTCTCATTTGCTTTAGAAGGGCATCTGTCTCAGATTTGTTTAATTTGCACAGATGCATTTAGTTTTTTGTCTGAGGTTAATCTCCCATCTTTGGGACACGTTAACATTTTCAAGTCAACCTTACCAGTCGCCCATGCGCTGTCAGGTTGCTATTATTTCCAGAAAGTGATTGGCTGGATGCTGAAGAGCCCCACATGCCTCCGTGACCTGACAGGATGATCCCACTGGGTGAGTTCCAGGGGTCTGTGCAACTGCTTGTCTCTTCTGACAAAAATAGCAAAACATATTGATGAAAACCAACAAATTTATGTAGAATACAGAAACTGAACGAAAGGTGCTTTTATGAAGTCAAACAATATGGTAAGAAAAGTACAGTGAAATAAAAGAAATATCTATGCTCCATTCCTTTCAGTCTAAATCATATAGCAGTATGATATTTGGCCTGGTTGCTGTTGTCCCAAATAACTCAAATAAATTAAATGAAAACCTAAACCAAATACAAAGTAAACCAGTTCACAAATATTTTTACAATAGTGTTAAATCATTTTTGTTTGTATTCACACTTCTTAAAATACAGACCATGTTTTCTTAAGAGTTTGTTTATGTGAATTTTCAGTAATCACCAGCTCATAATTCTTTAAACACCAATGGTGTACTCAAGATATCTTTTTTCATTCTCTATACCAATAAAATATTTTCCAACAGCATATTTTAACAGTTTCTTTCTTGCAACACACACACACACACACACACACACACATATACACACAAAGCTTACACCTAAAAATATAGCAACAGCAGCCTTTGGTTGAAATATTCCTACAAAAAGGAAACTTTAGTGGAGCAAAATAACAAAGACAGATACATTTACCAAAAACGGGGCTTGTGAGGCAAAGACTGAATGATGAATATGAAGCTGAATCTATCTTCAGTTCCTCAGGATTTGAAGATGAAGATACCATCTACCAATTAAACAACACACACATTTTGAGGGAATCATTTTAAAGACAATATACACAGTCCTGTGCATTATTAGCATTCTATAGTTTTTAGTTTATATTATGTTTCTTCCTTATTAAGTGGTCACTTTACTTTCTAGTTCTCCAATTACAGACAGTGGTCCATCTGTTTTCCTACATAAAGTCCACTTTACTCTGTTCTCTAATGATCAGGATCAACACAGATCAGGTACTATTTGGGTGGTGGATCAATCTCAGCTCTGCAGTGACATTGAGGTGGTGGTTGTGGTGTACATTGAAATTATATGAATTGAACAGACATACCAGTGCTGATGAAGTTTTAAACCATCTAACTGATGATGACTAACACAGACTGTTTTACAACAGATGAGCTAAGCACTTGAGTTGACATTTGCAGGGTGTGGCAATATGGTGAAAGACTCTAATGGACATTGGACAGTGTTTTAAAACTCAAGGTGCACTTCACTCTCTTATCCACTCACATCAGTGCAACCTGTTATTTGAATCAAAAGTCAATTTGTGATGATCAGTGTCATATTTACAACATTAAGCAAATACTCTCATAGAAAAAGCATGTTATATTTTTCTTGCTTAAGGATCCAGTGATAGAAGCTCAGCAGTTCCGAGATTTGAACCTTCAACATTTTGGTCATTAGTTCAGCAATTTACCCACTGCGCAATCACAAATCACCTGTACAAATAGATCAGTTAAGATGGTCTATAAAATTATAACATTTTATAGTACTTATATTTATTAACCTAGTCACTGGCTTACTAATTCATATTATTTAGTAGAGGTACTGCACATTTGACATCACATTAAACTCCATAATGCTGCCATTGAATGACAGAGGTTGTTCAGATTTGTCATTAGATCAGGTTCATATTAAGTTGTTTTATATTTTTGGTTACACCCACATACACATAGAAACTTCCGACAACCTGCTTTGTATCTGATTTTTCCTTTGATCTTACTTTCCTGCTGTCTATTAGAAGTGACCACATGCCTACTTGGACTTTATGAATGACATGTGCATTGCCAAGGCAACAGCCCGGGATCAGGATTACGCTATAGGCGCAAAGGATTCTGCTCAGATCATTCACAGGCTCATGACCCAGAAATCACAGTGCTGACCTTCATTAGCTCTTATCCTCAAAAGACCTGTGAAGACTGGCCGTGTAAGATTAGACAGGGTCTAACCCATGGCACACAGCATATGGTGCAGGATCAAGCCAACTTCCCCCAGTCAGCAATGGCTAGCCAAGTAACCCGTTAATAATCTTAACACCCCACAGCATGACCTTGTTACCCTCGGAGGTGAGCACGGAAACACTGCTGCCTGTCTCAGAAGCCAGGAAGATAAGAGTGGCCTTGCTGCAAAGACTGACTCCAAACCAAAACCTCATCAGATATCAAAGCACTTCATCAAAGAATATCAAAGAAGGCAAGCAACAGGCTTCTCAGAGCCATAGAGCTAGGCAAGCATGTACCTGTGCCAATAAAACATGCACTGCAAAAATTGTTGAGAAATATGAGGTGGCACAGCGCAGGAATCCAGTTTTAAAAACAAAGCAACAATAATGAACACATAGCTTTGATTCAGCCTAAGACATTTCATCAAAGCCTAGTGAGTAGATGGTCCAAAATCCTTGGTCAAACCCAAATAACCATGCACATATGCAACTCATTATTCCTAGTTTGCTCTGTGTCATCCTTGCCCATCTGGAGGTACTTACCATGTGTGCAGATCAAAGAAGGGGATGTATACTGTTGTATTATGGTAGAGAGCACATTGGAGAAACATCTGCCAGTCACATAACAACGAGCGTATTTAACTTTATAACCCACTCTACCCTACAGCCGGGTTTGGTCCTTCGTAGCTACATTTGACTTCTGAAGTAATGCCGTAAAAGCAAACAAGCAGAAGTCCAAATACAGTGCTCCAGCTGTTTTTGCTAGTGTTTATAATTTGAGCCAATATGAGTGGTGCTGTCCAATCATATGGTTTGTTATATAATGCTAATCAAGCAAATCTAATAGTGTATAATACAGTATATTTGATTATTTAAGCAAGAATAACAGCAACAAATTGATTATATCATGGAATGTATAAGATTCTGGATGCAGGTGACGTCAATGTTCAGCAACCCAAAAAATTGCATCACAAAATTCAGCAGTTTGGCCCGAATTCATTGTTCCCTTTCCTGGCATTCTACTTGTTGTTCCGGGTAGTCCCAAAGATTTCCCATAGGATTCACATTTTTGGACTTTGCAGGCCCGTTGTGTGAATGTTCCTCATGCCAATCAGTTATATTTGCAGCTGTGTGAACATGTGATTTTGAAATACAGGGACAGATATGTTATGTTCCACAGTAAGACAATGAACAGAATGCAAAACCTGGCTATACATAATTGTTCAAATTTACTGTTTAAAATTGTTTACGAACAATTGTTTTTCAGAACATCACTGAACCACCACCAGCTTGAATCACACCTTGCACTTAAAATATTTCATTTAGCAGATATATGATGTTCCTTCAGTTAATTTCAATTGCATTTCATAGTAAGTAGACTAAGAAACATTTAAGTTTTATTTAAAGCCTCCATTATCTATACTTACTGTACAGTGTCCTTGGGAGACTAGCAAAACACCTGTTAGGTAAAATTTATAATTAAGTTTATATTGTAAATAAAACCTGATTTTAGTCTGGGACATGCTAATTTAATATTTAATAACTGTTACATCCATCAGTAGGCCTAATGCACACAGGTAAATGAATAGGAAGCTCAAATTCCAGAGGGACATTAGATACCTTGTTCACTTTGGAATTCACTTCTAGATAGAGAGAAAATTGATTTCAGTCTGTCCTAATGTGATTTATTACTGAAATCTGGGATTTTCTCTGGCTCAAAGTGAATAATATCTAATATCTCTCTGGAATGTCAGCCTCTTTTTGATTGTCATTTAGTTTTCAAGGCTAGACTAAATCCATGTAGAAACTTAATAACAATGAATATTTCTATTTAATAAGCAAATTTCTAGTTAGCCAAGGAAACTGTACAATACATATAAATAGTTAAAATGACTACCATACTATCTTACAATATCACATACTATACCGCTCACAAACATTGGAAGATATTTAATTATGGGATATTTCATTTTGAAGTGTCCCTCATTTTTGTGAGTTTATTATTGCAAATTAAAAATTATTAATTAACTTAATTATTTAAATTTATTAATAATTAAAATTATTAGCAACATTTCACGAGTTTTGTTCTTTCATTTTTTTTATGAGCAGTATATTATATAGACATAACTACTACTGTAATATTGGAACTACTTTTTGATGAAACACAATTGAAGTGAACCGAAATGACATCATGCATCGGCTAAATTAATACTTTTATTTGTCAGTCACATTTTACAGACAAAATGGCAGGGCAAACATAGCACATCTTCATTTCTTTATAATCGTTGTTTTAATCTGTCAGACCAAATGGAATATGCGCAGCACATACATATTTGTGAACTCGAATATTATTAATTAATAAGTAGCCAAATGAACCGGGATCTGCAACAAGCTTCCTGATTAATCCGATGAACGCCCAGCATCATTCCCATACAGGAAAAAACCAGACAGCAGTTTCCGGTCATCAACAGTCTGTGTATTTTCACACAGTGTTGTAATTGGGAAACTTTGTGAGCAAAAGAGAGAGCAATGGCTTTTTGTATGCCACTCTGGTCACATGTTCATGATGTGCAGTTCCCTGCGGAGTGTTCTTTCATAAACTGGTTGCGAAAGACCTGCGTTGACTTCTAGAAGCAATTCTTGCCTCGAAGCGAAGCAATTTTTATTCACAAGCTGTGAAAAACGCCGGCGATCGTTGTTTGACAGTTTCGTCTTTCGGGCACAATTATGACGAGAATTTCCCGTAGACTGGGATTTTTGCCACTGTTGGTACACCCGTATGACCGTACGCTTTGATACACCTGCAAACTCAGCTACCATCATTCACACTATGGCCTTTTGCACGCCCGATTGCAATCACTCCCTTTTGCCAATCGTTCACATCTGCCTTGCGACCCATTTTCCAAACATCGAACAAGACGCTTGGCTTTATTCGAAATGGCGTTGCTGGTAACTGTCGCTATCCGATTATGCACGATTTGTGCCGAGCATGCGCGCACATGCGTAGTGCGATCGGACAAGGGACGCTAAACAGATAGCCATGGTGGCGTTATACGGTCAGTACTGCGCATGCGTCAACGTACACGCTTATGGCTCTACGTGACTGTAGGGCTTGCGAAACTTTCGTTTACGGTGGTAAACACGAAGTATGACGCGAGTGTGCTTTGGTTCTTTTGTTTGTTTTTATGAAAATGATCTGTCTGTCATTGTCGAAGTGGATGCAAAGGAATGGGATGCGGTGGGGTTGCGGGAGAGCTGAGTGCCTTGCCAGTGGCATGGGGTAGAAAGCACCAACTACCCTAGACACTACTACGTACGCACACTCACACACTAGGGACACTTTAGAGACACAAGTTAACCTACCCGGAGTATACACATGTGAACACGAAGAGGACTCAGACCACTCCACTTCAGAACTGAACCAAGGACCTTAGTAGTACCCACCAAGTCACTGTGCATGGAGGTTTGCCTTGCTGTCACAGAGTTGTGGGGCAACAGTGCTAACTACTGCACTACTGTCTCAACCCTACTTTCAGTTTGGACTTCAATATACAGTCCATAATATCAAAAAAAGGTTCAGAGAATCTGGATAAATCTCTAAAGTAAACGGCAAGTCTGAAAACCAACATTAAATGTCCGTGACAGGTTTTGGAGCAACATATGCTGCTTCTTTTTCAGTGATGTCACTTTTTATCTTAGCAAGGCATGGCTTCAGAGTAAAATTATAAACAAAATTAGCCACAATCTGAGTGTGTGACTAGTTTTAAATAAGAATATATTTAGGGCACTACATATTTTTATTTTGGTTGCATCCTGCACATGTTGCACATGAACGTCAAAAGGAGAAGGGAATTTCCTCCACAGTCACCAGACCCAAACCACACCTATGGCGTTTATGCTAACTAGAATGCATGCTCTTATTAAAGCAGGTAAAGGGGGATCATAACAAATATGAATACATTCTGAAACTGAAATTATGTATTGTTTTGAAATATCCCTTAATTGTAGTGAGCATACAGAATGCAAAATTTCACTAGTTAACCACTGTACATGATTGTACTTAGGCATTGTACATTTTTCAGTTTATTTTCTGCTTATTCTTTATTTAAGTTTTAGTAATCAATACACTTTGTAGTTCTATAGTTACAGACAGTTGTTCATATGTTTCTCTACATACATTTTTGTCTCCTTTACTTTACTGTTTAATGGTCAGGACTGTGCTGATCACCTGGGGGTCCTGACCATTAGAAAATATAGTAAAGGGGACTAACAAAGTCTGTAGATAAACAGTTGAACAACAGTCTGTAATTGTAGAGCTACAAGATGCAGTGACCAGTAAAACCTAAATGAGCAGTAAATATACAGAATACTAATTGAAAAATGTAGGATGCTTTAGAAAGCATACAAAGCATTTAGAAAAGACTTTTGCAGAGCACTGTATATTCAGACATACATTTTAATTATGAGTTCAACTACACTAATTCAGGCTCAGCTATGCATGACACTTCTTAAGCATAAGAATCACACCAGCAAAGATGAAATGTTAGAACTTACCACTTTCCCACTGCCATAGTGATTCATGAGTGAGTTACTGGCTGTCCCTGGACCAGGGAATGTACAAAACATGACTGCTGCTGCTACTGCTGCAGAACAAGCACAGTGGTTGTCGGCTGTCCTTGGATCAGAACTTCCCAGAACTGTCCTCTCACACACCCATTTACATTGGTGCACATTCAGTCCACACTGATCCCCTCCTCACTGACTTTCTACATTGACTTCACACTTACTCCCACACCACTAATGCAAGCATAGACCGAACCACTCCAAGGTCCATGCACGGGGGTGGATTCTGGTGCACTGGACTAAACCATCTGGCTATTTGGAAGGGTCCAATGCATTGATCAGCCTTTATTTCTAGATTTAAGCTTAGCATTAAATAAAGATAATTTGTGTTCTGCAGTTCTTCTAAGAACATGTCTTGGTAAAGACCACTAGTTTCAAAGTTTGGTGAACTGCTATTGACAGGTGATAAAGGATCTGTAAGAATAAACCTTGTAAAACAGTACATCAAATACAGCCCTAGAATGGAAGATAAAAAATAATGTGTTTTACATATATATATTGACTTTTGTTTCATTACAATCAGCATAAACTCAAGATGACTCATGCGTTTTCTGGGCAAATTCATTTCATTTCATGAATATCCATTATTGCATTTCAGGCCTATGAGCCATTCCAAAAAATTGGTATAGGAACAATTTAGGGCAAGTAATGAAGTACAAAGACAACAAAGACAACAGGTCAAACAGGCGTTGTTAACAGGTGATTGTAAATGTGATTTGGTACGAAATCAGTCATCTTTGAGGGGAAATGATGGCCTGTTAATCTCCAGTTTGTCAACAAATTTATTAGAAAATGATATAAATGTTTAGAAACAATGTTCCTCAAGGAAGGGATGGATTTACATACATTTACATTGCATAATGCCATTAAATAAT
>JAUZST010009495.1:0-12953 GCA_034779995.1 Parotocinclus haroldoi | reverse complement strand
ATATTTCAAAATGAACATAAAGCAATTAAAAGTCAAAGTTGAAGACATGCATTTTAGCTAATTGTGTCTCTAAAGTACTCCTAGTGTGTGAGTTTGTGTGCCCTACGATGAACTGGCACCCTGGTTGTTCCGGCTGTTGTTCCCACGATCCTGAAGAAAATAAATGAACGCTTCCATTATCTGAATATGCATTGTCCAAGTCATTTCAAAATCTGTTCAAGTGAATCTGTACTGCAACCTCTAAAATAAATGACAATTATAATAATGTGTACAACTATCCTTCAGTTTACTCAGATTTAGTCTGAACTTGAACTCACTTTCATTTGAACTCAGATTTGGGCACTCGTTGTACTTCCTTACATTAAAAACAAAACAAATTCCAATTCCTTGCACTGCATAAAGGGACTGTGATAGCCTAGTGGTTAAGGTACTGGACTATGGACCAGAAGGTCCAGGGTTCCAATCCCAGCTCTGCCACAGTTGGGTCCCTGAGCAAGACCCTTAACCCACAACTGCTTGGATTGAAAGACTATTAAATGTAAGTCGCTTTGGATAAGGGCTTCTGCTAAAAGATGTGAAAAATGTGCATAATGTAAATCCAGTAATAATAGACAAAATGGATAGCAAACCAGAAACCACTATGATCTTAAAATAGTAATTTTCCTTTTAAAAATAAAAGACATAATCTCCCATTATTCAATTATATGCTATTACAACCATTTTCTGGAACAAGGTATGTTCGGTTTCCAGAACTTGACACTACCACAGTTCTCAACAGTATTTGTTTGGAACTTTAAGCTGAGTAATCTAGTTCTTGTCTTGTTGAGCTAGTTAATGCCTCAAGTCTGAGCTGTTGTTACTCATAGAATTTTCCACTTCACATCCAGAGCACTTAAAGTTGATCAGGGCAGCTCCATTTAAAGCAGGTACTAGAGTAAATGACTTTGATTTTACAGTGCCTCAAAATGACTCTTCTTTAGTATGACTCACTAATTGCTGCCCGTGTCTTCTGTGGAGATTTCATGACTCATTCATGCACTTTCCAAACCCACTTAATCAATTTCAGAATCACCAGAGGGGTTGCTAACCTGCAGCACGGTGTGGAAAGCGAGAAACAACACTAGACGGAGTGACACGTTTTAGATAATTGACCTAAAGCACATTGTTGAAGAATGGAGAAGCAAAACAGAGTTCCCACACAAAACCCACATGGATATGGGGAGGACATGCAAACTCACAGGTCCAAGGTCAGGATAGAAGCGTTGAGGTGACAGGACTAACTATTAAGCACTACTATGCTCCCCAGTTTCCATTTTATGTCTCTGTGTGGGTTAGAAAAAGTGCTCACATATTTTAGTCATATACAGGATTTATAGTTTGTAAAAGTGTCTGGGGAAATGCTTTCCTTTCAAACCTCAAACTTCAAACCTCTGTGCTAGTGCTACATTAATTAGATAGTAAGTTCCTAGTCTATACAAATCTATACATCAAAAAAGAAGTCATTTTGCTGAGATGTTTGGTAAATACTTTTGTGCTGGTGATAAAATGTAAATGACCTCCAGTAAAATAAAACAAATGCGTATCTTCGGATCCACTTAACCACACAGTTTGGCAATTACAGCTGTCATGGAGACTTTTGGGTGACTGGCACCATCTCATGTTTAGGGTCTACCGCTGCATGCATCCAGTTAATTCTGGGTTAGGCTCCAGACACTGAACCTGAACAGGGAAAAATAGGAGGAATGACCACTTAGATAAAAAAAATAAACAATTAAAAAAACTTTTGTTTTAGAGGTGAGAGATTCCCTGCTACTATGGATAAGCTGTATTTTACTTGTTATATAGCTTTATTGACAGTGTTAATGACATCTTCCTGTGTTCCTCACATGGACTGTTCTCTAAATGGTTGCTGAGCTACGCTGTTTGATGAGCTTATGGCATTCAGATTGTGACCGGAGCTTATTAAATCTGCCTGGGATGAAACGACGCGTCCTAAGCTCGTTCCCTAACAGAATCCCGGAGCAGACTGAACTTCTCTTTTGGATGTGGTACCAGTAGAACAGGTCATTCTGATTTACCATGGTAAGTTTTTATTTCTGATTTGCCTTGCCTTGACTAGAAATTTGTAATGGTCTTTAGTGTCAGAGCCATATCTCGTGTACTCTCTTCTAACTAATGCTACTTTTTTCTTTGTAGATTTGCTCCTGATTACAGATGTTTCATAAAAGTCAGACTCACCACCATGTTGGTCAGCCAGGTGCTCTTACCCGTCTACATCATGACCTTCCTAATCGGTCTCCCCACCAACATCCTTGCTTTCTATACCTTTTGCTGCAAGGTCAGCAGCAAACCAGCCCCCATCGACATCCTCCTCCTGAACCTCACAATCTCTGACCTTATCTTCCTCACCTTCTTGCCCTTCAAGATGAAGGAGGCTTATGACGACATGATCTGGACAATGTGCGACTTCTTGTGCCCGCTCAGCAATTTCATGTTCTTCTCTACCATTTATATCAGCACACTGTTCTTAACTGGCATTAGCCTTGAGAGATATCTGGGCGTTGCTTTTCCAATCCGATACTCTGTATACCGTCGGCCATACTACGCTGTGATTGCTAGCGTGTTCTTCTGGGTTGTGGGTGGTTTGAACCTCAGCATTGTCTACATTGTACCATTTCTGCATTCAAACAACGACAGTGTGATCAAGCCCTCAGAAAAGATATGCTACAACAACTTCACCCAAGAGCAGCTGAATATTCTGCTCCCAGTACGGCTAGAGCTCTTCATTGTGTTATTCTGCATCCCCTTTCTAATCTGTGGTTTCTGCTACATCAACTTTATCCAGATCCTCTCCCGGTTACCTCACATCAGTAGGCGCCGCAGACTGAGGGCCATCGGACTGGCCTTGGGGACGCTGGTGGGGTTTGCTGTCTGTTTTGGACCATACAATGCCTCACACGTAGTCGGTTTTGTGCGAGCAGAGAGTGAGCAGTGGCGAGAACTAGCTTTGATCTTCAGCACCCTGAATGCATGTATAGATCCCTTCATATTTTACTTCTCATCTGCAGCAGTGCGAAGTGCAGTTAGTCACTTTGTGAAAGGAATAAGGGGAAAAGCCTTTGTTCACAAGTGCAACAGGATTCGGTGTTGTCCCTTATTTGCCTTCAAGACTGCAAAATATAGAGAAACTTCTTCCCCTGACCACCAGAGATAAGTGTTTTATCACTGTACAATCCATACACAAACTAAACACTGAACATTTGTCATTATTGATAAATATATAGTGACTGCTTCACACAATACCTTAAAAAATTCTTCTGTTCTCATCAAATGTTTGAATAACCTTGAACTTTTAATTAGCGTTTTATTGATTCAATTATACTATTTCTTGGTTATGCTTTACCTTTTGAACAGTATTGAATGTTTCTTCTCTTAATGAGGTTCCTGGTCTGAGACTATTCCCTTATCAGGTTATATATACCTATATATATATATATATACACTTTTCTCTCAAAGACTAACGACTAACTGACTGTTTGTACTTTTACTTCATTGTTATAATAAGAAAGTATTGTAAATTATTAAATGTAAATTTTAGGCTCCTGCCTCTGGCTGTCCTATGTGCAACAAATATAAAAACATAAAAATATACCTGTTGTTGTAAAGGTCTACTGACGCTACATAAGTGGTGTCACTGTTTACTCTATTAAACATTTAGTATGTTAGCCCTCTGTTTTGTTCAAATTAATTCCTCATCCTCGGCGTTCTTTGTCAAATGTGGAAATTTAGAAATCCATTTAGAAAGTATTTTACAACTTTATAAATAAAAAGCTGGATTTTATATTTATTGCCAACTGCCAATCTCTGCTGAAATATAATGTTAAAAATGATCAACACAATAACATAATTATATTTATATATTATTAATACTTAAGAGTATATTTAAATTCTATATTATTTCATCATTATTAAGTATTAAGTCTAAAGCATGTAAAGATTGTATTGACATAAGTAAAACATAATTACTACAAATTTTATTTTTCAAAAGTTAAGATTATATCACCTTTATATGTATTGTCTGAGCAAATTCATCAAGTTAAATGTCAGTCAGGTGACAGAAACATGAGTAGAGGAAAATACAAACTTGGGAATAGATATACTGTTTTAGGGGAGATTTCAAAATGATACAAAACAATACAACCAATTGGTTAATGAATGCCTTTAAAACATTTACTATAATATGGCAATATAATCTTTATTCCTATAGTTAACTTTTACCACACATTATATAATAGTGTATCTTTTCATGCCCATGTATGCATGGATATAAAAAAAATCCGTTATTTCACAAGTCCTCCTGATGTGCACAGGATTACCTTTCACTTTCACAATACTGTCTCACTCTCTCTGACTGCTGCTGTGGTGCCTTTACACATCCAAGGGCAACAATTGAGAAGCAGTTTCACCAATGATTTTATGCAGAACGATGCAAAGATTCATAGATACACACCAGTATGCTGTAGTGGAGAATGTCAACATGAGAGCAACAAGTCAAATCCAGGACACTTTAGGCAATATAGAAATAACAGTCAGACATATTTTTGGACATATCCAATAAGAAAAGAACATCTGAATTCATATACCAATATTCATTCTTTTTCAGAACAAATACAGCTATAGGGATGTCATGCATGTATGTCTCATATTTTGAACGTTAGTAGTTAGTGTGGCTAAAACAGATCACCAATTAGGTGGGTCTACATACTTTTGGCAATATATACTACTGGCCACCACAAAATGAATCTCAAATCCAAATAGCTCGTACTTATATTTACACCGCACCTTCATGTTTCTAACGTTACAAACCCTAAATTACGTTTTATGTCTGTGCAGCCTTAACATACCCTCACTTTCTTACCACTTAATCCTGGTGAGAGTAACAGCACAGCCAGTGGCACAGGGTACAAGAAAAACTGACCCTAGACAGGGGGGCCAACCCATTGTAGGGCACATACACTCACACACAATCAGACCAGTTTAGATTAATCAAGTATCCTAACGTACGTGTTTGGACTCTGGGAGGAAACCTTCACTAAACCCATGTGGGCATTGTGAGGACATGCAAATTCAAAACAGAAGACTGAACAAAAACCTAGACTGCTCAACCTGGAACTGAATCCAGAACCTTCTTGTTATGAGGCAAAATAGCTACCCACCAAGTCGTAACATGAACTGAATTACACCACAGTCACTTTGATTTCCTCCTAGTTTGACCTTTTTTACATCACAATGATGTAAAGTCAAATCAGTCAAGTTCTGATTTACACATTTAATCTTTTTAAAAAAGCGAATGAGGTTTACAATGGCTCTTACTCAGCTTAGTTCTGCAATTCTGAGAATTTTATTAATGAAACCATTAGGTGAACAAGTGCCCTTGGTGCACAGCCCACCAAAAAATTAATTTAAATAAACTATGAAATATGATAAAGTTCACAGATTAAGCTGTGTTCCTATGACTTTCATTCTGATGCATATCATAATGGATAAACCCTGGCATAACGGTGTACAACCCTCAAAAAACTCCGCTAATTGATGTGTAATTATAAACTGCATTTACAAACATGGACAACAGGTAAAAAATGTTACATTAGGTCAAACTGTGGTTACAAAATGCACACAGGCTAGGCTCAGGACTTGCAGTTAACTATACTCCACACAAAAATTAGGAATGCAATATCCCCTAATTTTGATGAGCAGTCTAGTTGAGGTCAGTCCGATCAACAATATGATGGTTATTTCGCCATTTCAGTGGTGCAACGGTCTTATGTGCCAATCCACCACCTCAGGACCCTGAGTTAGAGCCTTAGTGGTACGTTCCAGGTGGGTCAGGCACCACAAAGTATCAGAATAGGCTGAGGGAAGGGAGGCTGGTTAGATAATACCACAGTATTACAATAACAAGCCTTGCAACCCAGGTGACTCAATGAAATTCTGTAAAAGTCACTACAGAGCCCCCATAGACATGGAAAAAAAAAAACCTGGAAGAAAAGGTTATTTCCGTCAGTTCGTTTATTCTCATATGTTTTCAAGTTTCACTTAACTGGCAAATCTGTAAACCAGTCCAAATGTTCTTCATGCCAATTAGTCACATTTGCAGGGCTGGGAACATGAGACTTGTCATATTGGAATACAGAGATAGGAATGTTATGTTCCTTGGTAAGATAATGATCATTTCTGTATAATTAAAACACACCCAGAACCAGCTTTAACCACACCTTGCAGTCCTCATTGAAGACTTCCTGAGGTTTTTAATAAAAATGATGCCTAGCTTGCTTCAAGTCCCATCATATGTTCCACACCGGCACACTTCTTAACTGGCGCTTTCCTTGAGTTAGGTCAGGTGTCACATGTAGACATGACTGGATAAAAGAAGAAGTCGAAAAATACCCGTTAAAGCAGTATTAACAATCTCTACCTCTGCTTACACCTATGACGCGTGATCGCTGAGGATAAGTGCTGGAACCCCCAGAACCCTGACCATGAAACCATTAATGAAATTACTGAAGGATACAGGTTAATATATGCAGAACTGATACCAAGCATTAGTCTATTGCATCATCGGTTATCTAAGGCATAACTGTACATTTCATGAAGGTATTTAATTAATGGCTGATCATCTGAAAAGCTCAGAGAAACTTAGGACAAAAATCACTCAATTACATCAGAAAAATAAAATATGGTTTACTTACATTGGAAGGCAAACTAAGGGTTTACACTAAATTTATTAAATTCTATCATGTTAACATGCCAAAGCAATTCTGCAGTCATCTTTAAGGCAGGTACAGGCAGGAGAGGTGGTTATAGGAAGTTTTTCTATGTAAGCTAAAGTTTCCCCCAACATACACCCATTAGCTTTTTTTTTTTTTCTAATTAGCACTTCTGCTGGAGGTTTGCCCACACCACTCCTGTTGTAGTTCATGTGTAGACAAAATAAGCAAAAATGAGTACAGTAAAACAGCAGTCACTTAAAAATTAAACTGAAAAGGAAATCTAGGTGAAGGGTAATGTTGATAAATTATATTGGGCATCCAGATGATTTGTAGACTTCCATGTCACATAGCACTTTCCTTTCTTTCTCAGCCCTGAGACATTTCCACATCCTTTATTAGATCACGTGATTGATTTTGGCAGGTTTGGGGTAGATGCTCCATGTCCGGTTCCATTAAAGGCATAATGCAGTCCACTCATATACCTGCTCATATCAGGAAACGCTAAAGTACTTGTGAAATGGCATCGAGAACAAAGAAAGGTGATCTAATTTGCTACGAAGCATTGAGTTTACGGCGTTCAAACGTTGCGACTGTGGATTTAAAACCCCATCATGTGCTTCTTCACGGTGAGCGAATAAATAATGAGGACAAAATCTCTCATACAGGAGACAATAGTAACATTTACAAAGAAATGCTTCAAGGAAAAAGCAAGCAATCACCCACTGCTTTAAACTAAAGATGATCATCGAGGCATGACTGAGCACAGACTGATCGTAATTCAAACAACTCGATAAATTAGTCCAGCGCAAGCCGATTTACATCACATAGTGGGGAGCTGAGTTCATGTAGGCCAAGCTCTTGGAGGTGGTACAGAAGAGGAGATGGTGCGTTTTGAATACTTGTCCACTGTTTTTTTTTTTCAGCTGTAGGTTATCATCAGATAGGCATTATTATTATTCTACCAAGTTACCAAACATCAAGTCTGTGAAGGAGATTCATTGAGGTGTGTCTTTCATTGGGTCTATGGCTGTCTGTCACTGTGAAATGGCTTCATTGCTGATTTCAAGGCCGTGCTGTTGGAGCTGGGCTCTGAGCAGTGCATTGTCGTTCTTCAGGTCTTCGATCTGAAGGAAGTAAAGCAAGAAATTTTACTGCCATAGAAACTTGCTGATAATTAAGGCAAAGACAACATTTTACTATCAGGTTACCTGTTGTCTAAGGATCTCATTGTCCACCTGTATTCTCTCCACCTCTTTGAAGCTTTCCTGCAGCCTCTGGTTGCTCTGTCGGAGTTCTCTAATGTAGTCACATGCTTTAGACAGGATCCCCCCTTTACTCTGTAGAAGAGAGAGCTTTGGAGCACGAACACACTCGAGGAAAGTCACACAAGCATAAGGTGAAGAACATAGCAAGCACCTACCGCTCCTGTTTTGGTGTTGTCCATGTTGCAGTCTGGGATGATTTTGGAAAGTGTGACTATCCAGTTATTTATTTTATCTCTTCTTCTTCTTTCCACTGCAAACAGAAATAAAAGATAAAAGACATTCAATATACAAAAGTCTGTTTAGCCTAACACTGCACTATATTAACAGCGGATGGAAGCTGTGCAGCTCACGCATTGAGGCGAGCTACTTTCTGAGGACCACATGGGGCAAAACACAGCAAATGGTTTAAGGGAGTTCCTTCACTCATGTAGTCTCAAAGAGGAGAAACAAGTGTGTGTGACAACAGGTGGTGGGGCAAACGTCGTTAAAACAATCAGACTGAATAACAGGACCAGGCTGTCATACTTTGGCAATTGTCTACGCATTGCCATTGGTAAATTTAATTTATTAATCTCTATGAAATTCTAGTTCAGACATTAATGTAGCACATACCGGTATTCCTCTTGCTCTGGAGTTGTAACAGATCTTTGTTGATACAATTATGCATAGCCTATGCAGCGTGAATTAGATTAACACATTTTTTTTATTACTTTCGCAATAATGTTACACACAGCGCCCTTAAAAAGTCATGTCTGAGATGTATGACTGTGCTGCCTTGAATTTCATTAATATGCTGTTTAACAAAGTGATTCAATTATGCCTCAAAAGGGAGCTACAACAAAGTCAATTAAAGTCAGTGTACAATAGTGGTGAATGGTGGAACTGCAGCATATGTTTAAGTCCAGGTAACTGTTTTGTTTTCAACTTGCCAAATCTTAGGCCTGAACCTAAATCTAATCTCCTATTAGATTTTTTTTCTAATTTACAATTCCACCTTAAAATGGTATAGCAGCTACCTTCATACACCCTGTGAGCCAACTTCATATAAACTACTGTGAAATTACTTTATTTTTACAAGAACACAATGATATTTAATACTGTTAAATATTTCAGTAATGCTACAAGGTAATTACAAAATATTAATATCAAAAGCACCTGGTCTTAAATTTTATTGAAAATGACATACAAGAAATTAATGACCATGGTCTAACCTATGAAAGGTCATTGTAAAATTAACATTGACCCATCAAATTACACTAGAAATGAGCTTTGTTTTACGAGGGAGGTCCTTGAGGAGATTAAATACTCAGGGATTGAGGAATGTTAAATAGCTATTTTTGTAAATAGTTGTTATTGTGTTATTGTAATTATTGTAAGTGTTTCAATATATCACCAAATGTATCATTATTGCAAAAATACCCTAAAATATAGCGATATTCTTTTAGGGCCATATCAAACACCCCTAATTTCAACATAACATGACATTACACCAGTACCCAACATCAATGACTCATTCTCTTCTTACCTACCAATCTCAACTCTGTGTATGACATTTTAGGATAGCAGGACCGAAGGCTGGTGAACTGACTTGCTAGGGATTTGAAAATCCTGAGTGTCATATATTGAGAGATTCAGAGATGCCTCAGGAACTCATTCTACTGCCACTGCCTGCCCATATGTTCCTGAATCTGTTAGCTAAAACAACAGGGTGTCTACACAATGTAGTCATTCTGGAAATGACAGCAATATTTTCATTATTTATTTTAGAAAACTTGCCATTTCATTCTGGAACACACACATCACTCATAACATTATGCCATGGACAATGACATCGACTGTAATGTTCTGGTGTGAGACCTTGGGAAGTGGCATTCAGGAGCATGTTACTTTACCTACCACTTACTGAAACATTGCAAACCAAAGTTAACCTTTTCATGGAAACCCAACTGGCAAAGGTTCCCTAGTGGCTGTCTCTCTTTAAGCAGAATAATTTGCTGTTCCAAACTGCAGATTGTTCAGGAATGGTTTGAGGAATACGAGATAGCTCAAGATGTTGACTTGTTTGTCTAGCACATCCCACAAATTACAGGCCAAGTCTGATCGAAGGAGGTTCTACTTTAAACTTATAGGAACTGAATGATCTGCTGCTAATATCTTGGTACCAGATAACACAAGACACCATGACTGGCGTGGAGTTGGCACAAGAGGAACCTCTACAATATTAGGCAGGTGGTTTTAATGTTCCAGCTGACCAGTGTGCTCTCTAAATACCCTCCTACTATCAATGTCACCATAATAATGTCCTCTATAATAATAAGTCCTCTAAGCAAGCCCTCTCCATCATTCTCTGTTTGTATCTAAGCCTCAGTCGGGTTACCATCCATCAAATTCTAGTGATGTTTATAGCACTACATCAAACTATCCTGTTAGGATACAAATTATACGCAAGCAAGTATATATATATATATATATATATATATATATATATATGCAGACAAAAAAGTCCAACTGTGTAAAGCAGTTACTGCCAAATGACTAATCCCTAGTCACAACACATTCTTTCAGAAAAAAAAGTGCTTAAAAATGTGTAATATAATTTCAATGCACAGCTCATGGTGAGTCAGTCCTACAGGGTTCAAAATATTAATGCTAAAAACCAGTGTCCATTTACCTTCACTGTTCAGCTTTGTAACAGTTCAGTTTTGCATTGATTACAGTGTTGTTGTTTTTTCTTTCCACATACCTTCATTGTGTTGCGCTCTCCTCCTCTCATCACGTGGTGCTCTTGGGCCATCAATCTTCCTGTTTTAGTATGGCAGGAAAATAAAAAACAGTTGATGTAACATGGGAACTCACCAGCTTTGAAAGAACAGACATTAGATTCTACAATGCTCTGCTCAACATATCAATCCAATGGATCACTCCTAGTTTAAAAATTCTCTATTTTAAACACAACCAATGTTTTTTTACATACATTATTAACATTTGTGCTACAAAAACAGCCTAATGAATGATGTTTCAAATAGATGATGCTTTAGGATGTTAAAAACAAAACAAAAAATGTTTTTGCCTAATGCCGTTTGCTATATACTGTGCATATATAAATATAAAGTAGTGCTTTATAGCTGTTTAGCCCATTATAATCACCCCTTTAATAAACCAGCACTATCTGGTTTTTCATATACAGGTAGTCCTCGATTTATGATCTTAAGTTGAATTTATCGCAAACTCAGAAGTTTCTTATACACTGTATACATAATAGCATAGCACATGTTAAACATGCTTAAATATGAGCGTGACCGCAGTTCTAGCAAATGAAAGTGTGTATATTGCTTCAAAATTCAGAATATGGGTTGTGCTGAATTGGTATGTGTGTGTGTAAATTTATGACATGTATATATCATAGAGGGTGTATCAAAGCACTAAGCAGTACATGTCAAAGAGGAAATTGCCAAAGGTTCTCATAATTTAAGTCCCTTAAGGGCTTATGGAAAACAAATATGATAATGATAATAATGTCAGGTGCTTAAAAGGGCATTTTATGGCATTTATACTGCTCACAAGAATTAGGGGACATTTCAAAATGACGAATCCCATAACGAAATCCCATAATTTGTGAGCAGTGTATAACAAAACATAATAATACTTACAGTTTTCTAGAAACAATTACCAGGTTTATCTAATTACAACTGACACATTCATGTTTGAAGAGATCTACAACACAACTCCCTCTTCCTGTGGAAACTGTGATACTGTTCAGATGCAAGAGTTTTATACACAATACCCAGTCAATCTGAGTTCGGCAGCACTGCTTTATTAATGTTTACACTACAACTGGAATGATCTCACTATACTGCTGTAGATTCTACAGATCCAACTCTCCATTGGTTTACAATTATACTGACAGATGGTATAAGCCATTACCCTGCCCAGCCTTTCATCTGACCACAGCACTACTAAGTAGTGTTAAATAAATTTCAGGCACTGTAGTTTATGGGTAGATAAAAGAATAGGTTTTGAAAAGTTTACTGGCATGAAGATGCATTTAATTGCAGATGTGGTAACTCTAAAATGGTTTTATCGTCTGCAAATCTCCAAATGTGACAATAAAACCAACGCTCCATACTGTCCATGGGGGACCAAAAAAACACGTAATTTTTTGTTCCAGTTTCATTGCAGATTACAGTTTTTTTTAATGACTTGAAATTATTTTTTTCTAACAGAAGATTATTGGAATATCCGATTACAGTTTCTTGGCAGAGACAGACAGATTTTTATTTCATATATCCTGGTATTTAATGGAGTCCATGATGCCATGTACCATGCCGAGATTACCAGGATCTTTGGAGGAAAACTTCGCCACAACACAGACAGTCCTCCATAATTAACATTGAGCTCCAGTCACAGTGGCGTTTCCCAAACATTAGGCACCCATGGTTGTGGATGTGGTAAGCCTTCCTAATAACCTGTTGGCATAGAGATAAGGCCTGACTGCAGTTTTCTTAAACTTGGTGACCCAAAGTTTTTTGTCAATTTTTCTACAATTCCCCAGTAGTAACCCTGTTGTCAGATTTCATCATCTCTCTTAACATCCTCCTCATTGTGTGTGGGGCAAAATTAAACTTGGGTCCTACTCCAGGCAAGTTTGTCACAGTTTCAGTTAATTGGAACTCACTGCTCTCACAGAAGACATGGGTATAGGCAGGCAGGTAGCTATTTTTATAGCCATTCCCTGACTTATGATGGTCAGTATGCTTCTCTCTTATTTTAATTGTGTTCTCATCATTCTAACGTTAAAGAATGGCTCCTTTAAGATTAAATTAAGAGAATTTGACTCCTTGTCACTCAACACACACACACACACACACACACACACACACACACACACACACACACACACACACACACACACACACAC
>JAUZST010009494.1:0-12953 GCA_034779995.1 Parotocinclus haroldoi | reverse complement strand
TAATACAGTCTTACATTTTTAAGCAATTGTGGGTTAAGGGTCTTGCTCAAGGACCCAACTGTGGCAGCTTGGCAGAGCTCCAGTACCTTAACCGCTAGGCTACCACAAGCCACAAAACATATATATTGGAGATTGCACAAACAGTCATTTTGCTAGTCGATTTAGATTTTTTTAAATTAGCACAAGTAAATGTCTATTGGCAACAGAGAATGCATTAATTTGTAATTTGAAACAACAGATACAGACGGTCTCTGAATTACGATTCCAACCTCAGACAACAAATAAATGTGCACAATAACACCGCAGTGCTTAATTTGAGCCGGAACTAAATCCGATTTTACACGTCTGGAGCTGCAGATCCAGAACCTCTGTGTTTTTATTTGTAAAGTAAAATGAAAGTAAGCAATATTAATAAACAAACTGTAATGAAATGAAAAAAAAGACAACAGATAGTTAAGACAATGTCTTTTCATTGATATAGATAATCTATTTTGAAGGCTAATTTATTACGTGTTGCACTATGAGCACTGTTGTGTTTTTTTGTGTGACATTCGGGAAATTTTTCACTTAATACCCACTTACCGGACAGCACACTCTGTGTTCCCTCACCTGATGTTGCTTACCTGATAACAGGGGTTTGGCCAATTTAAAGAACCATTAATCAATCATAATTTAGTTTATTAGACATCTTATATCTGAGGCTGTGTGTTTGTGTTTGGCAGGCCGATTTGTAGACTCCATCGCTGGCATGCCTGAGGAGTTTGGACATGTGGTTTGGACTCAGGGTATGAGGAGACTTGCGGTGCTTGTAGGACGTGCACTGCGTTTTGGAGAGTCAGTCTTGTTGGTCGGAGATACTGGGTAAATTTTTCAAGAGTTTGCTAACGAGTTCAAATTCTAGCTCAGCGTTTGTGCCCGTTTTGGGCTTATGGTAATAATAATCATAAGAAGAACAACAACAACAAATTGTTACTCTTTAAGTACTTTATGCACTGGACATATTAGTACAAAATTGTTTTATATAGACATTTTTTAAATAATATTACTCTTATTTCTATTTTATGTATATGTATACATATTGCCTACATATTCTATTTTATTTGAATTATTAAATGTAAATATGTTCTCTCTTAATATGTATTTAGCTTCTGTTAATTTAAAACTATAACTATTACTATAAACTTTCATTACATAACTAAACTTAATTCTTGCATATATTTTCCCACAAGGATGGCTCCCTTTTCTTGGTCTTTCCAGGGTTTTCTCTTTATAATGCTAAGGGAGTTTTTCCCCTTGCCACTGTTGCACTAGTCATGCACAATTTAGGATGGGGTTAGATAATAGAATATTACAGGTGAGGACAATGGATGCTATGCTTTATTATAAAAAGTGCTATAGAAATAAATCTGACTTTGACTTTCAATTCCTTCTTAATAAGGTACAGAACAGTAATAGTAAATAGAAAGGCAAGACTCCAGTGGGCAAATTGGCATAAAAATGTAGTTAAAGGAGGTCAAACGCACTACTAATACCCATACAGTGTTTCTCAGAAAGTGAGTCCAGTTTTTAATGCTTTTTATTTTCAAACATAATAATCATTGTTATTGTAATAATATAAAAAAACAGACTAACCTCCTTTGAATTGTAATTAAGCAAAATTATAAATAGAAATTATACATGTTGGTCGTATTTCCTTGTTGTTTCTTAATAAGCATATTACATTGTTGTGTTTCTAGATGTGGTAAGACCACAATTTGCCAGCTGTTTGCTGCTTTGGCAGGACAGAAATTTTTCTCTCTGAACTGCCATCTGCACATGGAGACCTCTGACTTTTTGGGAGGCTTAAGGCCAGTCCGACACTCTGGATCAGGACAAGTAAGAAGAAAATACCATATCACTTTTATGACTATGCATATTGAGTAATTAACCAGAGATAATTAGAGTACTGTGTAGGGATGCAGCCACTGACTGTTTTATTCTGGCAAGTGTTCTTGTTTCATCTGAAATAATGAGAAGAATTAATATGTCGTCTTTGTGTAACTGGGCAAGAAAGTCTGGGATAGAAGCCGATACTTTTGAAATAGCAGCACCTGAAGGGACGCTTAAATAGACCTACAATCAAGAGTTTAAAACCGGAAACTTTAAAAGCAGTATTAAATAATACATTTTAAAGGCGTCTAATAAACCAGGTGTTGCCAGGATGGACATTAAATACTTGTACTATGACTTATTATGTTGATTATACCAGAGATTTCATGTTCTGTTTAATAAAAAAGGTGCAAATACACATTCGTTCTATGACACTGAGCTTAAAGAGGTGCTACTTGAGCTCCCTTGTTGTGTTTGTATATTTTCCAGGCCGATGCTGAAGACGGTCGTCTGTTTGAGTGGCGTGATGGTCCCCTGGTTGAAGCTATGAAACAAGAAGGAGTGTTTCTGATGGATGAGATCTCGCTGGCAGATGATTCTGTTCTGGAGAGGCTCAACAGGTCATAACTTAAAAATCTAAAATATTATTTAACCTGTTTATACTGCTACTACCAATTCAATTCAATTTTATATTTATAGCGCTTTTTACAATGGTGCATTGTCTCAAAGCAGCTTTACAATCTTATATTATTATATCTTAAAGGGCCAATCCCAAGTTGAGCAAGCCTAGGGTGACAGTGGAAAGGAAAAACTCCCTGAAAGTAGAAGGAAGAAACCTTGGAAGGACCAAGACTCAAAAAAGGACCCATCCTCCATGGTTTTAGCTAGAAAAGAACTTGTACAAAATTAACCGAAAGTCACCTAAAAGCAATTTTTCCATGTTCATTGCATATAGTCTGATATAACAGCAAGTAATTTCCCCCGAGGGCTATTAAAATGTACCACTAACATTTTTTGATATACCCCAGGTGGCTTTGCAGAACTGATAATAAAACTCTTGCTTACAACATTTTCAATTTTGCCCATGTAATAACATTTTTGATAAGGACCATCTGTGTGGTGCCTCCCACATCTCATGTTAGGAACCAGCCTCCGCAGTCAACTTATTATTTTAGGTATAAATTAGCTCAGCCTCCTTTGCCGATGTTCTTATTGTTCTATAGGAGCAGGATCCTGTGTAATCACGTATGCAAACATATCCTGTTATATTGCACCTCGCTGTTACAAAACTAATTTTGCAATAGCCAGCCGCAGGCATCTGTTAGCTCTTGTACAGAGCAATAAACTCTCAAATTCATGTTCAGCTGCCATATGGCACTGCGTGAGTGCCAGTTCATAAAGTCGCCTTACAGAGAAAGCATGTTGGCCTTCTCTGTTCTAGGTTTTAGCAGCGCCAAACAGAACGTTGGTTATTACTGAACTAAAGTAGGGTTGATTCCAGAATTGAGACATGTACTCAATGAACATTACTAGAACACAGGCAGATAATGTCAAATGGCTGCTGCAAAGCGTGGAATGCAGTTGTCTCAGGCAAATGTGTAAATGATTACAGATGTAGTCTGATTAGAACTTGGGTCTTAGCATGAGGGTGTAAAAGTGCTTCCCCTGCTGCCCTATAAAAGGTCTACTTTTGGGTAATGTACCTTTTGACGTCCAGACATGATTTTGTCCTTTCTGACATAACTCTCACTGGGGGGGGGTTGGAAGAAATCGGTTCAGTTGGGGGGGGGGGCGGTCCACAAATGGTGAACAGACTCTGGCTATTGAGCAGTTCCCATAGTTTTATTGTCCACTGTCCAGTTGCAGGTGACACCTTTTACTACACACCCCTATCTCTGCCCATTTGCCACAATACCAATTACATGTCCTGCCGCTAACCACGCCACAGTAACCTTCATTTGTAGTGGTGTCATGAACGAGAAACTTGGACCTCTACAGACTGGAACCATATCGTCTTTAGTGACGAATCCAGGTTCTGTTTGAGATCCAAGCTTACTCAAACTGGGATAATATAAGGTTACAAAGCTGATTTGAGACTATGCACAATAGTGAAAAGTGGTAGATAAATAAATTTGAATCCGACAAGTCTGGTTTAAATATGGAGACGACCTGGTGAGTGATTCAGTCCTTCCTTTGCTGTGAAGCGACTCACTGGTCAAACTGCTGCTGTGATCTGAAGAGCCATTACATACGACAGTCAGTCACCCCTAGGGACATTTAACAGTTCAGCGATATGTGCAGCGATATACTGTGGTCACATGTTGCCTCTCATTGCAGGTTTCCAACTAGCATTTTTCAGCAGGATAATGCTCACGCACTTACAGCAAGGGATTCCCAAGAACGTCTTCACCAGTTTGCAACACTTTCTTGGCCTACCCGGTTGCCAGATTCATTTAACCCTTTATAGGATTAGCTGGCATTCCAGCTTCAGCAACCTACAATTTGGTTCCACAGGCACAACTGCAACATCTGTGGACAAATGTGTCACAAGATACCATGCAGAACCTGTCTGCTTTTAATGTTCAACCGCATCTCCTCTTATATCCAGGCTAGAATCAGCCTAACAGGGTGCCTAGACCCTCCTTTTAAAAATAACGCCCCCCCCCCCCCCCCCCAATACCCAATATCCTTTCATTCTAATATTGTAATCACTTACCTATATTATTATAACATTCACGCACACAGTCTCATTCAGTGCCAGCGACTCCTAGGTGCTTTTTCTTGTAGTCAATGAGTATACTGTATATATTTCTTTTGAATTGTATTAAAAATACAATCCAAACCAATTTGCCCAAATAGCTGGATGGGAAATGTTTTAGCAATGTTTATTTTCTGCAAAGGTTTCAAGGACATTTTATATTTATAAAGCTAAAAGCTTTTAAGATTTCATGTCTGTCCCGAGGGCCATGACTTGTTTTAGAATGAAGACTGGATCAGAGGGGTATTGAACTCCTGGAAAAATCCTGCCTAATTCAGTGATATTGGCTTGTCTTTTGTAAAATGTCACTGGCCTGCATCACATTGTGCTGTGCCAATGCTTTCACTTTTAGTCACATAGAGCCTCTTCCAATTACACAGAACATAGCTGGAAATACAAGATTCTTAGGATCCTATTATCAGCAGCAATGCTGGGCTGATTCTTCTTCTTCCTCCCGCTGCAAGGTCACAAGGGCTTTCACAACAAAACAACACCTAAACAAGCTTTTGAAAAGACAACCATAAAGCTGAGGAAATGCAGTAAAATGAATTATATAATCAGTTTTTTTAATTGTATGAATTATCTAGTGCAGTATTACAGATGTAGAGGCAAAAAACAATAAGTAAGACATGTCAGTGAGAATGTCAAGAGAAAACAAGAACTGGAAACATGGACTATTAGGGAATTCTGAAGTGAAAGGGATAAGCTTAGACAGTGCACAGTGATTAGGGCAACATTTGTTACAGTAAGCAAAGCTAAGGATAAGCATGGAAATTCAATGCACATTTATTGCTGTAGCATTTCAAAATCTATAATTCTATTTGTAAAAAAAAAGATTCATGTATAATCTAATCTAAAGTTCTCAAACAAAACTTAAATAAAGCCTCATTTTTTTCTTTTGGTTTTAGTGAGGTTTGTAAGAATTAAAAAAAGAATCAAATGAACAAATTGTTTGTCCATTTCAGATTTTGTGCCTGGGTAAATACGCGGAAGCAATATTTAATTACTGAGAAAGGCTATGAATTATCACGAAGCACAATGACACGTTTGGATTCAGGTTACGACAGCCCCGTGAGCAGAAAAGGGAAGTTGCTTTACATCAGATATAAAATAAATTCTGACAATGAATCTATCTTTGAGGCTTGTCTGGAACATGGCCACCATTCTTTAGGCCCCATATTGGATCAAGAGCAAGTTTTTCCCCAATAGGATGGAAATCATGTGGCATATCAAATAAGATGAGAGTGGTTGCAGAAAAAGCATCACAACTATACCACAATCTCTAGTGGTTCAAAAGTTAACAACACAAAGTTCGAAATTTGTTGTTTGCCACTGAAGATGGAATCGATGATTTTGAAGTCTGGGGAATGCAGTTGCCGTATCATAGTCACAGACTTTAACAACCGAGTGAAAAAAAAAAAAAAAAAAAAAACCTCAGCTATTGTTTTTGCAGCCTTGGCAAAAAGTACGAGGCATCACACGGCTTGTGGCTTCTAACTCGCCCCGGTGTATGTAGCTGTGCTGATGCAGGAGCTGATTGCATTGGTTGTGTAGAGGGTTTATTCATCACATGTATTACTGTGACAGTAATGGAGAAACTCAACAGTAATAAACAATCATCTTCTTATTAACCGTTGTATAAAATGGAAGAGGAGGTAAGAGGTAAGACGAAACCTCTGCATCTGTTATTTTCCCCAATTGCCATTTGCTGTAGTTGATTAATGGTTGAGATTGGGGGGTTAGGTGATTAAAATATCAAGTGGGGCACGAATTCAAATCTCAGTATGATGTGCTGTGACACAATGTGTACTTATGACGACACAATTATGCATTTATTTCAACCTCAAATAACTGTTTTCTTGTTAAATATTCTTCTATGAATTTCTATCATTATTCTACGGAAACAATATTTGTTTCTCAAGCACCTTCACGCTTGCACTCTAATCTAATCAAATGCAACACAAAGGATTTCATGATTCACAAAAGGTTTCCGTTGATGCAACAGGCATTTTTTAAAATTTTGGTGTATGAACACACGGCTCCTTTTAGAACATGGTATTAAACAAAAACACCGGCTTTCTTAGGTTGCATCTAGTCAAGGGAAACATCGTTATAGGATTTTCAAGGACTTGCAAATCATTTTGTATAATCCATCTCTGAGCAGCCCTAAAACAAACACTCGAGCTTGGAAATCATTTCCATTACAATGAAATGCGCACCACATGCCATTTACATGTGAAATGTCAAAGTGACGCGCACTACACAATCATTATTATATTTGAACATTGCTGCAAACTCTGCTCGTATGAGAGGGCCAGTGTGGATGTCAACAAGCAAGGCCAATAAACAATGTCTCCGATGCTAATTTGCTGAAGGCAAAGGCGATGAATCATCGTAAATGAGTTCCTATAAGCCAGGGCCAAGTAAAAATACAGTGGGGATTGCTCATTTGCCGAAAGCCGTGAGCGGAATTCCTGACGCGTAGAAATTCATCATGATTATACGGCATCACGTAGACCGAATCGTCTTGAGGTTTGATGAAGTAAATTACGACGACATGTTTGGAGCATGGCCAATGCAAGGTGTTGTCTGTGAGGCCACGCTGCAGCCTTCAAAAAACCAAAACTCTCTCTGTGCTAACTGGGGTCTGTCATTTTATAATTCATTCATTCTGTCACAAAACCCAGTTTGATGTGGAGATATTGCTGGAGTTTTCTGTTTAGTTTTCTGCAAAAGAAATAGTTTTCTGGTTGAGACATTGAATTCTATAAATGTGGTGGCTCAGTGGTAGTCGAGATTCTACAGGATGGATGCCATTTGCTTCTTGTAACTCAAATGGTAAGCTTGATTTTCTACAGTTTATAACACAATTTAAGAACGGGTACTGTTCATAATGGATTCTGGTCCATCTCGGGCAAGTTTATTTCTTCTGTTTTCTGTCCTATTATTCTTTATATGAGTAAAAGGACTGAGTTTTTAGTAAAGAATTTGCAAATGCGTTGAATAAAACCACAGAGCATCCATACCATTTAAGAATAGGACACCAGACACATGGCGTTTTATCAAAAATCCTTAATTTTACAATAAAAAATATTAGGGAAATAATTTGGGTAACTGGATTGTAAGTCGCGATTGATGGTTTCAGTCAAACTATAAATATCAAATCTACAGGACAAAAGACGGAACTTAGTTCTGGTATTTTCATGGTGTTCAGAAGATCCAGATGATGCAACATCTTATTGAACATGTGACGTGGTTTGTTCCATAAATTTCAGAAGTGTGAATATGTTTGGGTAACAGGACTGAGTGAAGACCTGCTGACCTGTAGGGCGAAATATTTAGGCATAGATTTGATGAGAGTGACACTAAAATGCAACAATTTTAAGTATATTGATCATTTGTGTTTATGTCCCCAAACAAAATGGCAAATAAAAAAAACGGGGGAAAACGTCCTACAGCATATAACTTGGCTACCACAATGTCTTCAGAAGAACTGTGGTAGCTTCTCCAATAGGCTTTGAAAAACAGTCAATCTCTGTTGTTGTTGTTTTAATGGTCACACCAAATATGGATTCTGCCTCAAGTTTCTTCTCTTTGTGTTAGTTTGTCTGCAAATCCAAAATCAAGTTGGTTTCCACTGACACACTAATGCAGAACACAAACACTGTTTACCTGCGTCTTGGGTATGCTTGCTGTGTAAATATGCTGTCCACTTGTGGACACTAGGCTAGACAGCAACGACATACTATAGGACAGAAGAAAGCTCTAGAAACTGTTAGAACATGAAGCCTCATATGTATAAAAAGCTATTTATAAAGACTGATACAAGATGCAGTACATAAAGAAGATGGCTATGAAGCTAAAATTAGTGTCTGCGGGTGGAATCGGTACACCAGATGGAAAAAAGGTTGAAAAGTTGTGCGAACAGCAAGCACACTTTTTAAAACTGAATGTTCTAGAAACTATAACTAGTTCCTATGGATAAAGTCACAATGAAAACCCAGTGTGCTGCCCACATAGACAGCCATTTACGTCATGGTATGTGCAGGAGGCTTCCTACCTCCTTGGTCACTAAGGCAATCTCATAATGCAATGCTTAGCTTACACTAGCTACGTAAACACTGGTCGCATGCAGTGGGTGGGAACAAGGCATGACACGTATTTTCTGAAGCTAGAGAGCCTGTGTAATCTGTCTGAGGATGGATATATGTTAGAATTCTGCCTACTCACTAGGTTTTGAGAGCAAGCCTAAATTTAAAGGAACAAAGTTCTAGAAGCTGGGAAAATAATATATGTATGGAGTTAAAGAAAAGGAAGTTGATGTTCAGAGCCTTTAGAATTAAAAGGACCCAGATAAAAATGTTGGATTGCTGATCAGACCTGCATGCAGAGATGTAAATGATTACAAGTGTGGTCTGATTACATTTACATTTGTGGCATTTAGCGTACGCCCTTATCTAGAACGGCTTACAACTTAGGAGTCTTACAGTTCAAGCGATGATGGGTTAAGAGCCTTGCTTAAGGATTCAACTGTGGCAGCTTGGCAGAGGTGGGATTTGAACCCTGTATCATCAGGTCCAGCGTCTGCTAGACTATCACGGTCCCACATTAGACTCTGGTTTTTGCCAGCAAAGTTTCTTTCTTCCGCTGCTCTATAAAAAGCATGTGGAGGCTACTTTTGGGTGGTTTGCCTCTTGAGAGATCACTGACTTCTAGATATTCATATGTTATATGTTTGGCCCTGTAAATTCTCCATCTTCATAGGTTGCTGAAGCTGATTTCCCAGCTGGTGGTGTAAATGCTTGATGATACAGCTGGTGACCGGGCTGGCCATTCCGTTGTGTGGATAAGCAGTATTCTGCTGAACAATGCCAGTTGGAAGCCCTGTCACAAGACACGTGGGTATCAGGCACATATTTCTGACCAGTGAGTGCCCCTCATCACTACTAAGAGTGAACGACTGTCTCATGCAATGGCTCCGCCAGATCATCACTGGTGCAGTTGGCACAGTGTGTCACTCCAAAACAAAGGGAGGATCAAAAATGTGATACTTGAGCCCAACTGTCTTGGATTCAAATCAGAATCTGGTTTTCCTGCTAAAGATGGTATAGTTCTAGTCCATAGAAGTCCAGATTTTTCACTGTATCACCACTACAAATGGAGGCGATGCTGTCGGTCAAAGGCACAACAAGCACTGTGTACCGTGACTGCTTTTTTTTCCTGCCAAGTGCCTGGATATAGTCGGGCATGAGATTGGGGGAGTATTCGTCTATGTCTGGATGTTAGGCAACAAAACTGTGGGAGCTGCTCAATCCTCGCTTCTGGTGGGGTGTTGGGGTCTTCCGAATCCAGCCAGTATGTGTGCATTCCATCATGGAATCACTTTTCTTAACTCTTAACAGCTTGATCAGAATGTCGTAGAGGGTGGGCAATTTGAAACAACCATCTTTTGTCCAACCATTTATGCGCCTCCTCTCTCAGGCAACTGGCCGAAATGTCATTGGGTGTGTCAGAGGCATGTCCAGCAGTCAGTCTCTCATCAATAGGTTCACTACCCAAAAGCAGAATATGAGAGTCTTTGTATAGAGTGGGGGGGGAAATGCACTTTTGTGCCCTCTTGTGGCAAGCCCGAGCATCTAATCAGACCACACCTGTAATCATCTACGTGTCTGCCTGAGATGTAACAGCAAATCATTGCGACAATCAGACATTTCTGTCTTTTTTTTATTTACCACCCATTAAATAGCTTTATGTATATTAACTAAGCTATTCTTATACTTCAAAAAACAACCAAACAAAAAACAATTCCAATCTGTTTGTGAACTTTGCAATTAACATATTGGCTACTCCAAATAATTCCATTTTTTCAACAGACTGGATTGCTCATATTAATTCCATTTTCCCTTTCCAAAGTTATTATTAAATGTGACCAAGGTCAAAATAGCAAGCAAATGAGTTTCTCAAATGAGCTCGCAGAAAGCTATAGCCCAAATGTTATTTTGCTCCTCTAGTAATTGACCCACATGGCAGATTATGTAAAACACATTACTACAGTTGATTGACTTTCAACCCTCAAGTCTTGCTCCTCCGCCGTCTGTAATTACCATCAAACAGGGCTGGCGAGCTTCTTTCCTGTGAGATGATTCGGTTTGAGATGCTGATATTAAATAACAGTCATTTTCAATCAGAATTTTCACAAAGTTCTCCTGAATTTCCCGGAGCTGAAAATTGCATGCTTACAAGAAAGCATGAGGAAAAATAAAAAGGTGATCACACAAATCAGCAGGGCAGACAAGATCGTTCAATCAGGAGGCTTCAGAATGTCAGACGTGTCAATCATACATGAATGCTGTAGTGCAGGGTGTCTTAAGGAGGAAGGAACAATAAATGGAGGTTAAAAATTCTTAGCAACTAATGCAGTTGCTAAGCAGGGGGGTGTTTCTGGTCGGTCACGTCTCTGCAAATACAGGAGTGATTAAAGAAATCAGTTATGTTTTATTCATTCATTGATTATCTTCCGCTTAATCCACATGGGGTCCTGGGCCAGCTGGTGCTCACTCAGCAACTTTGTGGACAAGGGTAGAAAGAGAGATCAACAATCAGCAACAATACTCTATGTTGTGGTGTTTAAACAATGCTCAGTCGGTATTAATATCCCTGATACCATTACACCACCAGCAGCCTGAACCTTCATAAACGGAGACTCTTCAGACCAGGAAACCCATTTCCAATCTTCCATTGTCCAATTTTTGGTGTGAATTTTAGTCTCCGCTACCAGTTCTTACCTGATAGGAGAGATAGTGGGTGTGGTCTACTGATGCAATAGTCCATCTGCTTCAAGGTTAGATGTGTTGTGCTTTCAGAAATGCTCTTCTGCATACCTCAGTTGTAACCAGTCAATTTCTTTTAACTTGCCTTGGCATTCTAATCTGACCTGACATTGACATTTTAATAACAAGAACTGCTACTTACTGCATATTTTCATTTTTTTAGACTATCCTCTATAGAGCTGGCTGTGCAGAAATTCCAGTAGACCATTCTGTCTAGGACCAACAACAATGGCGCATTCAAACTCAATTCACTTTTGTTCCCCATTCTGATGCTCGGTTTAAATTTCAGTTGCCTTCGGTTGCCTTGACCATGTCTACATGTCTAAATGCACCAAGTTGCTGCCATGTGATCGGCTGATTCGGACATTTGTAATAATAAGCAGTTGAACTAGTGCATCTGATAAAATGGCCATTGAGCTGCATGCTTGAGAGTAGAGATTTCAGAGACATCAGGAAATTCAAGGAGAACTTTTTTTTTATTACCAGTGTCATGTGAAATAAATTAATATCTAGTTGAAAGGCTTGACTGCAGCGCAGAAATAACTTTTATATTGTGTATAAAGTGACCTTTCTTAGATGATTCTTTTTAGATGGGGTAATTTACTACCTAAGCATATTTTAAAATATAGTAGGTTCCTGATTATGATGGTCATTTCTGAAAAGATTAATGTTGCTCAAAATACAGTGATGTACTGTCTTGTCACAATGTTACAAATAATAGAAGGACGAACTTATTTCACCATACATTGGTCCATGGCAGGCTTAAACTGGCCTGAGCACACAAAAGTGGCATCAGATTATATTATATATATAGATAGATAGATAGATGGGTGGTTAGATAGATGTGTGGATGAATAGATGGATAGATAGATGTGTGTATTAAGGGCGGGGAAAAAATTGATTTTTAGATCCATCGACATTATCAAATGTCAATAAATGAGCACACTTGCATCTGAACATGTAGACCAGCTTCTTTTCTTACACAAGAACCTAAACATTAGCATCACTAACTGAGCTCTGTAATGCGAGCAGGTAAATGATGGAACCAGACCTAGCGTACAGAGACAAAACATTTATTGGAGTAATCAGCATCAACAAAATCATGTATAAAAAGGCAATAAGTGATCGACAGATGTAATCCAATAAGGACGAGATGAAACCAGAAGCACGGTAAGTCTGCGATAATCCACAACAATATACAGCTATTAGAAACGAGGTGAGAGCCACGAGATTTAGCAGAGAACTAATAAGGAACAGGTGTGTGTGATCAGAAGGACGGTAATGAGGAGTGTGCGATAGGCTGGATTTGATCGCCTGAGCAGTCCGTATGTGTGTTTCATTTTATATATATATATATATAGATATAGATAGATATAGATAGATATAGATATAGATATATATAGATAGATATATATAGATATATATAGATAGATAGATATATCTATCTATAGATCTCAATATATATATATTATTTATATAAATAATAATTATACACA